>JAVTVJ010002129.1:0-76263 GCA_034509425.1 Eopsaltria australis
TAGGACTCCGCTGCCGGTACCAGGGTGGGACTGAAGCAGGGAACGCAACACATCTGTATGCAGTTCCCAATCTGGATCTTCTAGAGGCGTGTCCTTCAGGTCTGGTCTGCTGCAATTGGCCTCTTCAATGGTCTGTAAACTGTCATTCTCAGATACATTATAAGTTCTTGTAGGGAACAGAGACATACCAGGATTGACAGCAAAAGTTTTCAGAATAACATTGCCCTCTTTCAGTAACATGGCATGGGATACATGTTGTTGATGTTCACAGAACAAACTTACAGTGAGTTGGATGCAACTGTTGGATGCAGCAATTCTTGGCTGCTGCCTTCTCCAGTTCTCCAATTCCTTTGCCAGCTCATTTCTGAGTATAGTTGGGCTGTTCTTTAAACCCTCAGTTAGGACTCTCTAGGTGAGCTGGCTCCTTTTCCCTGTTTCAGGATTCTTCCACTTAACACTAGAGAGTTCTTGGCCTTTCTTATTCACAGGAATGCAGGAGAAGGTATTTTTTAAATTTAATACAGTACACCCTCTTAAGTTATCAGCTATTCTTCCCCCCTTTGCAAAATTCCAATAGATTCCTCTTAGGAGAATTTGGCAAATAGAGAAACTGATTCACCCAGTGTTTTCCAAGTTCATATTTCAAAGTCAGGAAGAAAGGTCTCATCTCACTCACCCCTGTGGCACTAATAAGTCTTGCAATATCTTAACTCAGTTTCCCTTCTAAGGTGTTCATTAAAACAGGAGTCTGCTTATAGACTGTCTTAAGGGAGCCTGAAATGTGGCTTCTTCCTCTTTGGACCTGGTGTGTCTTGTAAAAGGCACACTGATCCTACCAGACCAGGCAGATGTCCCATAACTGGACCCTGCCTTCCCCTCTTGGGTAGCAAAGAGAGGGGCAGATAGGGTAGCCCTATTTCCACAGACCATGTGTGCGGCACATCACGGGTGTCTGCCCTGACCAGAGCCCAGCAGTGCCCACTGCCTGCTGCCCGGTGCAGAGCCGCCGAGTCCAACTGCACTGCCGGGGGTGGCGATGCCGGCTTCTGCCTGGAGGGTTGCAGCCCCGCAGCAGCGCCCTGCAGATAAAGCGCCTCAGAACGCAGGCCCTGCAGCGTTGCATGGGGGCACAGCACAGGAAGGGGCACACGTCAGGGACACACCCACCCGGGGATACCCCCAGCGCAACTTCTGCCGCGCGCTCCACTCCTCCCGTGCTCACTTTTTGTTTTCCTGTCTATCTACAGCAGAACTTGTTACTATGGAAACCACAATGGTGCCGTCCATTGTGGGAACTGTACTCCTGCCCACATCAGTCCCTCCGAGGAGCATAATCCTGACTCTGCTTCCGTCCCCAGCAGCGGCAGCAGAAGCAGCGCCACCCACGGGGATCGCGTCACCTCCCGCAGGTCCCACACTCCGGACTCCATCAGGAGCCATGTGGGCGGGTCCTGGGGATGGTAGGTGGGTGAGGCCATGGACGCATGGTAGCCTCCGCCAAACCAAGGGCCAACCACCACAGCAGCCCCGGTCTGGGCCCCGGCCCCAGTGCTGTCCCTTCTCCGCCCCATGTCCCGGCCGTGGCCGTTTCCAGGATGACGGCAGGGGCCACCTCAGCCGCCGCTCTCAGAGCGGCTGCCCTCCTGCTTCTGTCACGGGGGCTGTGGCCTCCTAGCACGCAGCGGCGCCCCATGACTTCAGCCGTGGCTCTGTGGGCCGCTCGCTTGCTGAAATCCTGGAAAAAACTCAAAAAAATTCCTTCCTTGCTCACAGCAGAAGCTGGGCTTCCCTCTGTACTGGCCTGCTCCACCTCGCTGAGGTCCAGGACATCTCTTTCCACAAATGGAACACCGCCCATGTTCTCTGCAATGTAGGAGGTGGGCGCCCCTCCCTCATTTTCGGGTGCTGAGCCGACCCCGGCCACTCCAAATAACCTCACCAGACTATGCTGGAGCCTAGGCATCCCTAAGCGAACACAACAGTCAAAACCCAGGCGTGCTAAATATGAAAACCTTTGGAAGGCCATTTGCTCCTCGCCACCAATAAACAAACTCAACTGGTGGCAAACACACACTCATGCCCCGCCTCCCCCCCAGCTGAGTTGGGGTGAGCTGCAGAAAGCGACTAAAGGAAAAAAACTCCTAAGAAATCACTCCAAAAGCAAGTGCCCCCTCCACACCATGCCAGGCCAGAATAAGGGACTGCACAAACCTTACAAAACCAGTGGGATCCTGCAAAAGTTTGCAATTTGGTTCCTAAGAACTCAGACTTGCCTGAAATTGCTAGCAATTACTGAAATTACACAGATACACAATACACACACAAATACAGAAAACACTATTACACAGTACACAATTACACAATACATAAAAAAAAGAGTTGCTTTTATGTTACCTCATGAGGGGTCCTGGGACTATGGCTCCTCACCTTAGGCTGTTGCAGGGAAATTCTCTACAAGTTACTGGCAGGGAAGAATTCTTTGCAAGTTGTATCCGATCCAGTCCAGAGGGAGGTTACAAGGTCCCAGTCCCATCGGGCTGTGCCAGAAAACTGATGCCTTAAAGACCTAGGAATAAAACAACACACTTTCAAGACAATATTAGTATAGGAGGTAATATAAAGGCTGGTCTTTATTGGAGGCATCCAGGGGCAGATATGGAAAAATGCCCACCCCTGCATAGGGTGAATATGGTTTTATAAGTTTAGCAAATTAGCATAATTGACAAGAATTCCCAATTAGAAGCACAAGAGATGAGGTAATGCCCCCCTTTTGGTTCCACCTCTTCTTTTGCCCCTCCTTTAGATAGGAACTAAACTTTGTTTATAAAAATGTATCGTGGAGAGCTGGTTTTAACCTGGGCATTCCAGGAAGAACCAAGATACAATAGGGGCCTTGGACCCCCTGGGGCTTGGAGCATCTGGAAAGTGTTTTGTCTTTCTGCCTATCAGGGTAGGGAAAAGGTAGGGAAAAGTACTGGAGCTAGCTAGGAACTATATCACTGTACAACAATAGCTTACTGTAGCGTTCCCTGCTTCGGTCCCACCCTGGTACCGGCGGCGGAGCACTAGTGCTACCCTAGGAAGTCGTTCGCGATCTGGAAGACTTCCTCGGAGTGCCAACTGTGGGCACAGCTAGTCCGCATTTCAGTCCGAGGAGATGTTGCCCTCGGAGCGTGGTGAGACCACAAAGAACTTCCAGAGAAGGAGGTCTCTTGGTATGTGATTTCGGTAGGTTTATTGCCTCCAAAGGGAGCACATGGTCCAAGAGCCAAGAACAGCTCGTTACATAGGTATTTAAGGGAGGAACAACATCCAATAAACTGAGGGCAGGGGGCAATACATGGGAGGGGCTGGGGTACATGGTCAAATGAGGTTTAGGGAGAGGAGGGGGAAAGAGAGAACAACGAATGAACAAGGGAGTGACAGGGAATTTCCCAAAACGGGGAAACATAACATACAAATCAAGGAACCAATAGCAGGAACTTGGGGTTTGTGGCTCCGGGGGGAAACTCTCTGTCCGTGGAACATGCCACCGGAAGTCCTCTTCCTTCCTGGTTCCGAACCACCGCAACAGCTTAAAGTGCTACAAATATATATGAAGGAAATGTAAAAATCATTCTGGCATCAGGATGCCCTGAGTAAATTGAGATTGGACCTTGAAAATTGGTTTCCTTTCATTGTGACTCTGTGTTTTGATTTATGAAGTGAGATGGAGGTATTACACTATACGTAAAGGGGAGGTTTGATTGTATAGCACTTACAGTTAGTAATAATGTGTCTGAGAGCCTCTGGATGAGGATTACAGGGATGAAAAACAAAGGAGACGTTGTAGCAGATGTCTGCTACCAGTTGCCAAGCCAGGATATTATTGCTGATGACAGACAATTAGGAGTATTTCCAGGATTGGTAGGTCCTGTCCTTATGGGAGATTTCAACTTCCCAGACATCACCTGGGAATATCATACTGCTGTGATGAGCAGGTCTTGGAAATTCTTGAAGTTTGTAGGAGATAACTTCTTGTCATAAAAACTCAGTGAGCCAAGTAGGAAAGACAGCCTCCTAGACTTGTCAGTTTATGAGGCGGCAGCAGTGGCGGTGACTGAGGTCTATGTCTGGGGGTGAAAGTTAGATGGAGCTGTTCATGGGAGGTCCCAAGCTCAGGGGCACCTGGTCATCAGCCTTGAGCCTCATCAGAACCCAGAAACCCTCATGAGCCAATGAGGCGAGGAGAGAGCGTTGCCAGGAGCAGTGCAGGAGATTTAAATGGCTCCGGGGAGTGTAAGCAACCAGGAGCGCAGTGAACAGGGCAGGCAAACAGGATGCATCACATCAGAAGGACATCACAGCAGTTTGCATGGCAGTTCATGTGGGAAAGGCGCTGCAGCACAGGCAGTTAGCTCAGTTGCTGGTCATTATACCTGCTGAGACAGCTCAAATATGGTGTCTGCACAGTGAGGGGCCAAGTCCTCTAAACTCACCAAAAAAGATGTGGTAACCCAGACAGAGCTCTCAAAAAAAATGCAAAACATGCAAAAAACCATGTAGTCATTCAGGCTTCAGGCTGTAGGGAATGCCTGAGCCTTTCTGGATTGTAGCAGTGATAGCATCTGCATCAGATGTGACTATATGGACAATCTGCTCAGCCTGGTAGCAGTTATGAGTTGAAGTAGAAAGGCTGAGAAGTACTAGAGAACCAGAAAGGGAGATAGACTGGTAGGACCATGCTCTGGCCCCCCTAGGACAGAAGCAGCCTCCAGAAACAACTCAAGATCAAGGAATCCTCTATCCATCCCCCAGCAAGGATCAGGTACCTGTTGTGAAGCAAGAAGCAAATGGAGGATAGTATATACTCGGGGTGGTAAGCTAAATCCTTCTTTGCCCACCTCACCCCTTCCAGGTGCCTCTGCGCAATAGGTATGAGGTTCTGTATGTGGAAGACCAGCCTACAGATGAAGTGGATTTAGGTCCAGTCACACTAGAGGCACCACCACAATCAGGTCGGCCCACTGTATTACAACTGCTCTGGAGAGGAAGAAAAAACAGGTTTTAGTTTTAGGAGATTCCCTTCTAAAGGGAACAGAGGACCCAATATGCCGATCAGGCCCAACCCATAGGAAGGTCTGCTGCCTCCCTGGGGCCTGGGTTAAAGATGTCACGAGGAAACTTCCAAGCCTGGTGCAGCCCATGGACTACTACTCATTACTGATCTTCCTTGTAGGGGGCAAAGAAATAGCAACATGTAGTCTGAAGGCAATCAAAAAATATTTCAGGGTTTGGGATGTTTAGTAAGGGATTCTGGGGCACACGTTATTTTCTTTTCCATACTTCCATTTGAAAGCAGCAATATTGAACGAAAGAGATGGACTGAGTTGCGGGGAAAATGATGGGACATCATGCCTGATCAATGTGATCAAGTGAAGCAGCTTTATTTCAGAGAGCAAGCATACTTATATCCTACAATACGCTAAAAATAAAACTACGTGATAAGTTTTTCTTGCACTGCTGGCAGCCACGCGGTCACTGCAGCCTCCCGCCCCTGGCACACCGAGATACCGTCCAGCTGAGGGCAGGAGTCGCTGTCAGCTGCAGCAGCTGCGGGGAGAATCCGAAACCGCTGCGGGGGGGCTTGGTGGCTGCCATTAGAGGTTCACGGGCTGTTAGGACTCTCTAACCTTTCAAGCATGTCCCGTAGCAATTTTTCCAGTACATCACCTTTTGTTTCTTCTTCCCTGGTGGATTGTAGAGGCGAGTCCAATTATAGGGTTGTCCTCGCTGACTCGTGTGGTTGGCATCAGGCAGCTGGCTCTCCGGCAGCTGGCTCAGGTGGCTGGCATCCTGGCCTGCCTTCCCGTTGTGTCTGCATCAATTTTGTTTTGATTTTACTCATTTTCGTTTTTAGTTGATTTCACTCTTTGTTCAATGCATCTTTATCTTTGGCGGGCTTGTTAAGTCTTACAATGGACCTTTCTTCGAGTTCCTCAGTACTTTGGGTAACATTTGTGGGGGTGGTTGGCTTGGGTAAAGGAGGGGTAGAAGGCGGTGTTGTTGCAGAAGTGGGAAGCGGGAACGCCACACAGGTCGAACAGGTGGAGGTGATTGCTGTTTTGGTTTCATTTGATCTAGAGCCCGGAGTTAATGCCGCAAAAGCAGAAGCAGCTGTCTGCCTCTCCGCTTTCATTGCCTGCAGGGTCTCTGTTATGAGCTTCCAGTGAGTGGAATATTTGGATGTCTCTTTAGCTGCTGCTCTGCCACAACTGCCGTGTCCCACAGTGCCTTCCTAATTGCCTCCCAGACAGGTATCTGAAAGGCTACTCCTGCTCCCGGGATTAGTCCATGGTCCCAAGTCCATTTTAGGAGATTCCGAATAATGGAATCATCGCATTTCAATCCTCTCACAGAGATGATAAGTTGGAGGAGGTTTAAGACTGCCTGTGGTTCCTTGTCCATCCCCATCTCCTCCCCGGCCGTTCTTCTCCCCAAACTCATTACATAAGGGGCTTCCCGCCCTCGCAGCGAGGCTTCCCACCCTTTTGGTAAGTCTTGTCCCTTCCCACACGACCTGCGTGTGAGGCTGCCCACCTTTCACTGAGGATTCTCTGTCTTCCCGCACTTCTATATGTACGAGGCTTCCCATACTCTCTTTGTGAGGCTTCCCACCTTTCGGTGAGGCTTCCCACCCTTTTGTGAGGCTTCCCACACCCTCTGTGTGTGAGGCTTCCTGCCGGGGCAGCAGGGGTTTGGCCGGCTTACCCGCTCTCTCCGTGTTCAGTTTCACTGAATATCAACATTCGATGCATCCGAGGGCCTCCTATCACATTGGGTGGTATCACGTTGCGAGGCTCGGCATCACGTCGATCACGTCAGGGTTACCATTTGCGGGGAAAATGATGGGACATCATGCGAGATCAATGTGATCAAGTGAAGCCGCTTTATTTCAGAGAACAAGCATACTTATATCCTACAGTATGCTAAAAATAAAGCTACGCGATAAGTTTTTCTTCTACAGTTCACACAGTGCTTTCTCACACAAAGTTTTAACATGGTATTTTCTCTACTCTAATTAGAGCACTAAGTTTAGTATCAGAAGGCTACAACAACAGTTTAATCTGCCAAGTTTCTCTTCAGACACCTGGGAATTATTTACTGTCTCAGTATCTCCCTTTCTCACAGATGCCTTTTGGGTGACCTTGAACAGAGGCCTATTTCTCATCTAAAGAGCCTGGATTGCTCATATGTCTGCGCAGTTGGAGATAGTTATTCCCCACACTGAGTCTATTAATACATGGCCTCACAGCTGGTGTTACCACAATAATTTTGGGGTTTTTGACAATGGCATGGCCTACGCAGCACCAGACATGCTGGCATCAGACAGGACTCACATTTCTCAGTGAGGAAGAGTCTTTGCTTGGGAACTAGCGGGGCTTATTGACAGGGGTTTAAACTAGATATGATGGAGGAGTGGGACAATATTAGGCTTGTCCCTGGCAAAATGTGGGATAGTATGGAAAAATTAGAGGGACAGGGTACTTGTGAGTGTCCTCTGCAGGAGACACTGAGATGTACCAGCCGTATTGGAGCACACCTGCAGTCTTACAGAGACTAGCCAAGGATTCCTGAGATAATAGAAGCCAACAGGGTAACATCGGAAAAACCCCCTAGTAGCAAAAGAAGACTTAAGAGGGAATACCTCAATCAAGCACAAGCAGCCAAAGACGCAACCACTAGACAGGACCATGGGGCATCTCTTTGCACTCCGACTGGGACACTGCCACCATTAAATATTTCTATTAAATGCCTGTACACCAACACACGCAGTATGAAAAACAAACAGGAGGGACTACAGATCTGTGTTCAGTCACAATGTTGGGAAATGGCCATCTCTGGCTGCACAGACATAAAGTATAAGTGAGCAATCCAGGCCCCATAGACAAGAGTTAGGCCTCTGCTCAAGGCTATTCTCAAAACAACTGCGGGAAAGGGAGACATGAGAGCCGAAAACAAGCTGCAGGTGTCTAGAGATTAACTTGGCAGAAGAAACTGTTGATATTGTTGCCTTCTGATACCAGTTTGGTGTTTTAATAGATTAGAGAAAGATCCCGTGTGAAACTTCTGTAAGTAAATAATATTTTGAGCACGTAAAGTAGTATAAGTATGTGCACTTTCTGACAATAAACGAGCTTGATTTATCACTCAGATTGAGTCGAAATCTTACTTCTCTCGCCAACAAATGGTGACCCCGACGTTCGGGACGGAGCCAACGTGCGGGACGGGACCGGCGAGATCGGGGAAGCACCGGCAGCAGCGGCCGGGGAGCGAAGATCTATACCTTTTGCACGACAAAAGGGAGATCCGATAGCTCGGGCCTCGGGAGAGAGGTCCACCGCCCGAAAAAGCTATACTCTGACAAGCTGCGTGGCGATCGCGGGATCAGCGGGTAGACGCGGCGCGGGAAGACACGAAGGGGCCAGCGCGGAACGACGCAGCCCCGGCCAGCGCGGAGGGACGCAGAGGCCACTGCGATCAGCTAGAAGTGGTAACCCAGCTGGACGAAGATGGACCGGGCGGTGGCCTTAGATTTATTAACACGCTTTTTAGAAAAGCGGGGAGTCAGCAAAGAGGCCATAAAGCAGGTAACAGGATTAGTTACGATCGGGATGGCAAAGGGTTGTTTCGGGGACCCTAACACGATTTTTGACCTGCCTGAATGGCGGAAATATGGTGATCAGTTGTTTGAGGGAACTCTAGACAGCAACAAAGTATGCGCTAAGCTAGGGAAGCCCTGGAGGGAGGTAACGACCTGTTTGCAAAGATACCAGGCAGAGAAAAAAGTTGCAGCCGTTGCCACGGCCAAACTAGAAGGGATCACGGAAGGGAGCGGGGGGACTCCGAGAGGTGAGCGCCCTATCCCGGGAATGCTCGGCATTGGCAACGAAACGCCCAGCCTGCCGGCCGTAGGGAAGTGTGTGGTGCTGGGGGTGCACGGCTCCCCGCCCGAGCACGGCGTTGCCTCGGAGGCGGCCGCTGCTTGCGCGGAGCAATCAGCCGCCCCGGCGCCCGCGCCGCCGGAACCGGAGAAGGGGTGTCCGCCCCTCCCCTGTGCACCGTCCGAACCCCAGGAGGAAGATCAGTCGGCTTTGCCCCCACCCCGAGTGACTGTATCCCTTCTCGCCCGATGCGAGGGGGCAGTGTCCCTTTCCGCCAGGAGCAGCCGCCTGCGCGCCAGCAGCCGCCTGCGCTTCTCCCCCTCGCTGGGTGGAGGCTCTGTCCCTTTTCGCGTGGGGGAAGGGAGACGCAGAATTAGCTGGGCAAAAGTAGAACAGAAAGCTTTAGAAGAGGGGGATGTAAAACTAGCTCAGGACGTCAGAACTTTAAGCCGAGCAGAAGCGGCGTTTCCAGTGCTCTTTGAGCCCCTGCAGGATGGAGGGCAGCAAGAAACCGATGAGTCAGATCTGCACGGGGAGCTCACCAAAATGATGTCAACTTATATTTGGGGAAGTGTTGTTGACAGGGTATCCGCAGCTATCACAGCTGGGGTGCCGCAGTGGATGCAAGGGGCACTGTTACGCCAGTGTGTTTTAGAAAATTGTAATCAGCAGACAAAGAACATTTTTGTTACGCTCCCCGCAGACGCCTCCATTCAGGTCATGTTAGAAAGGATGAGCCGAGTGCCGGTGGGAATGCAGGCATTTATAGCAGAAATAGTCACCGCCGTGGGAGACAAAATAGGTGAAATGATAGCCCCTGCCAGACGCAGGCCCTTAGCGCAGTGGCGGGTGGGTCGCGCCTAGGCAGAGAGCCCCGGTGCTTCAGGTCTGGGGAAGAGGACGGAAGGGATGGAGATAGATGAAGGACAGCTGACAGTCCAGGACCTCTTCCAACTTATCATCTCTGTGAGAGAATTGAACTGTGGTAATTCCGTTATTCGGAATCTCCTAAAACGGACTTGAGACTGTAGACTAACCCTGAGAGCGAGAGTGGCCTTTCAAATACCCGGCTGTGAGACGCGATCAGTGATAACCGGACAGCCGCCCCCGAGTCTGTGAAAACAGCTTTGCAATCGGACTCGCTTCTACGATCCGTCAGGGAAGAAGACACAGAAAAGTGATGTACTGGAGGAATTTCTACATGTTTAAAAGGTTAGAGAGCTCGGCCCGCGAGCCTCCAACGGCACCCCCTCCCCCCCCGCAGCGGTTTCAGATTTCTCCCCGCGGCCCCTGCCCTCGGCTCCTGCCCTCGGCTCCGGCGGCATCTCAGTGCGCCGGGGGTGGGAGGCTGTGGAGCCGGCAGCGGTGGTGACACGGCGCGGCAACAGCCACGGCTTTTCTGTGCGCCGGGCGGGCAGCGAGGAACCTCTTTTCCCAGCATCGACTAAGTAACAACAGTTTTCCCTAGCCACAGGGACCGCGCGCAGCTCGCTTGCTGGCACCGGAAAACGGGAAGGAGAGCGCGGCCGCCCGCCGTGCTCCAACAGTACCGGCCCAGCACTCTCTGCGCCCTCGACCGCCGGTGCTCCTGAGTCAACCCCTGGGTGCACTTTTAATGGGTCGTTTTTCTGCAAGTATCAAAGACTGTTCATATTGTCTCGTATACTTGCTGCTGACTTTACTGGTGGAATCTGTGTTAACGGGAAGAAATCTGGGAAATCTAGGTTGCTGCCAAACTTGCACTTATTCAGTGCAAAAAAGAAAAAGGGGGAGACGGGGAGGACAGAGACAGTGAGAATGCTGGAATGACTGCTCACAAGCGTCCAGCCCACAACAACAATTCAGCAAAAACAAAGGATGGAAAACGTGGCAGAACTGATCCAGAGAGGACACAGCAGAGTTGTACACCTAACAGACTGGGGCCAAAGCGGGGCCGGGGCCGAGGCCGAGCAGAATAAGGAAGTTTAGGCAAAATGTAAACTGATTAATAAGCTAGAAGAAACATTTGAATAAATAACATGTGCAAACTTGTAGACTACATATTAAGAAATGTTTAAGTCAGATTTTCCTTGAAGAACTCTTGAGAGTTAAAGTTAAGTGGTGTATCTTTTATCAAGAATTATAATGTAAAACTGAGACAAGGAGATTACTTGTTGGAGCAAAACTGGGCAGTTTGTTTCTTATGGTGACAGTATTGGAATAAGATTTCAAATATTTCTGTCTTGATTTTTTCATTCTGCAAAATCCTGCATGTTTTAGAGTGGTAACTCTGAGTAGCAGGATTTGTCAGGAAATGTATACCTTTGTGTTGTTTGTTAATTAATGATGGGAATTATCTTGCTAGATAGAAATTAATAACTGGAATTGTAATCTGTTCTTACTGTTTTTCCTGTTTTACTTTGTTTCAATGAGTGTTTGAGTTTTATACCTACAGCTGAACTTGGAAGTACAGTGATTCTGGAGAAGATGGAGCAAAGAAAAGATGGATCTGTGTGCTTGCAGCTTGCAACACTGTTTTCAAGCATATCCCAAGCGATCACCCCTGATGTATTAATACTTATAAATATGTTGTTAAAGTTTAAATGCTATTAGGTTTATTAAGTTCTGTTACAGTTAAGTATTACAACTAGGTTCTATAAGAGTTAACTATAACTATGCATAGCTATGTGTGTTATAGCGAGGATTAGGTTCTGTTAAGATTACGTACGTAAACTCATGCATATGCAATCTTTTAATTATCATGTTCATGGTACCATGGTCTTTTTAGTCAAAAGTAGTTGACAACGTCTATTATTTTACGGTCTGCACAACCTGTGTTATGTTTATGTAACTGTCTCTATTATTCGCTCAGATTTAAGTAACCTTCTTAGTTGCTGTTTCCAACAGTTTTCTCATAAGATCTGTGTTAGGGAAATCCCTCCAGTTAGAGCCCTGGCCCTGGCCAAGCCTTGACTCTCCCTGGTCAGACATCTACCAATGGACCCAGGTGTTTCTGCATCCAAATCGTATTTAAGTCGGGTTTGACTTAATAATTGGAATTTATATCAGCTGGATCAGCTGGATCCTTTTGGGGTAGACTTGGAGACCCTATCCAGAAGGGCTTTCCATGTCTTCACTGAAACAAGGCAGCTGTTGCAGACCCTGGATGTTAGTATAGTATTCCAGAATTCAGTAAGATATTACCCTGATCAACAGCCTTCAGAGACAAAGCAATTGAAGCTAATTTGCTGAACTATTGAGTAATGAAAAAATCACAAGATCACCTTAGAATGTTTAGCACATAGGTGTTAGAAGTATTCTTATGTCTAGTTATGTGTGTTTCTTACTGCGCTACCTATGACAAATGGCTGGTAATGCCATAAACAAACTCATACTGATTAAAAAACAGAAAGGGAGAATTGTAAAGTTGCAGGTATGTGTGTTAAATCATGAAAAAGGTACAGATAGTAGTACACTTAAAATACACCTTTAAGAGACTGGTTAACAAGCTTAAGTTTTAAAGACTGGTTAGTGAAATTTGTAAAAATGAAATTGATAGTTTTAGTAATTATTATAATCATAAGCGTATTATTGCCATGTGTAGTTAAGTGAATACAGTAGAAAAAAGTGTAAACCAGGCCTGGATTGCTCAAAGAAAAGAAGGGGGATATGTTGGGAAATGGCCATCTCTGGCTGCACAGACATAAAGTATAAGTGGCATCAGACCCATAGACAGAGTAGGCTCTGTAAGCTATTCCAGACAGCTGTGGGGAAAAGGGAGCATGAAGTGAAAAGCTGCAGGTAGTCAAAGATTACTTGAGAGAGAACTGTTATTGTAGCCTTCTGATAATAATGTAGTGCTCTAATTAGAGAAAAGTCCTGTGTGAAACTTCTGTAAGTAAATAATATTTTGAGCACGTAAAGGAGTATAAGTATGTGCACTGTCCGACAATAAACGAGCTTGATTTATGATTCACATTGAATCTACGTCTTGCTTCTCTCGCCACCAACATTCCTCCTCTTGTGGCTGAAAAAGCCCAGTGTCTCAGACACTTCTCACACTTATGTGAGCCAGCCCTCCAGTGGCCCCATGTTACTGGCCTTCTCCTGGTCTCGTTCCAGTTTGACAATGCCTGTCTTCTACCAGAGATTCCAAAACTGGACATGGTACTCCACATGTGGTCTAATGAGTGCCAAATAGAAGAGAAGAGGGTAAATTTATTTAAGTTACTTGGTCAAGTCTTGCTAATGCAGCTTGGTACCTGGTTATTGATCTCAATCTCGAGGGCTCACAGCTAAACCACAATGGCCATATGTGTCAGAGAAGACAAGAAGATGGCTACCACCTGGTCAGGGTGACTAAAGCCTGTCCATGCCACTGGGGTCCTGAGAGCTGTGTGCTGTCCTACATGAATTTTAAAAGTTGCCCTGAGTAAACCTGATGAAGATTCTCCATTGGTCCAGATTCACCTTTAGCTACCAAAAATTAAGGTATCATTTCTAGGTGTCCCAAACAGGTGGATTGAATCACTGCCCAAAATGTTTTTGTCTGTCTGCAGACACCAGGGGGAGACTTAGACACTAAGTTGAAGTTTAGCTTTTAGGCAGCTAAATTCAGATGAGAGGACAATTCAGATGGGATCATACCATCAGATGGTACTCTTGCACCCTTGGAGTAGAAAACAAATGTTTACACTTTTTCACTTCAATATAGAAATTTCTTCCTCAGCTTTGAGACTCAAGGGCTTATCTTCCCACTGATGGTGCAAACCATGGTTGCATCTTGCTCATGTTACGGCATGGTAAGAGTTTTTGTCGTTCACTGATGTGGTTTCCTGTGCTTCGGGTAGGCTTGTAAAAGTCTCATAAGTTATTTTCCGGGTTTTCCAGCTGAATCTATGTAAAACATGGCTTGCTACTGTACCAAAGAATGCTCCGTTTTGAATGAGATTTTGCTACCATTTAGTATAGATAATGGGAGTGTGCTTAGGATGCTGGAGGCTCTAAAAAGATGCTATCCAACATCCACCTAACCTGTTTGGATATATGGTTTTGATGCCTTTCAAAAGGCTGACCTGAAACAGAAGCTGGACAGAGTTAAAAGAATAAAAGAAGTATTTATTAAAACAAGGTACACTTTGGGCCATGCAGGAGTCTCGCAGACACTAGACCCAAAAATGGACACCTAGCACGTGCTTTTTGGACAGATATACCTTCGGTCCATCTGCATATCAGAAGCTCATTGTCCAGTTACAGTTTTGGGTCCTGAAGTCCCATCCCCAGTTTGTCCCCTTCTTCTCTTCACTGCTGTCCATGGATGTTTACATTTTGGGCTTTTGGAAAAAACAGTATGTCCTTGAAACTCTGGCCCAGAGAGAAATTGTTTTGTCTAAATGACAGTAACAGAACACTAGATGACAACTTATGGGGTCTTAGAGTCATACACTAGAGCAGTCCTGATGTAGAAAAATAAAAAGTTAAAACCTAAGGCATCATTTCCCCCCTTTTAGAGGCTTGACAAGGCCTCTACCTTGTCGAGTCTCTATTCTAAATATCTATTATCTATTTTTATCTAATATCTATTATCTATTAATAATCTACATTAATAATCTAGATTAATCATCTATTAATAATATAGACTTAATAACAGTAAATATTTAACAACAGTAGATATAGAAGAATTATGACTATGATTACTATGAGCAGTTCTTTAAGCACTGAAGAATTATTTATATCACGCTCTCCTCTGCATCACTCTTTGTTTTCTCAGTTGTTTCAGAAGCAGCAGCTTTCTTAACTCTGGAGTAGTGGATCCAGGGTCCTTTGCCAGTGACTTTGACTGCAGTGAGGGTAGTCAGCAGGACTTGGAATTGTCCTTTCCACTTGGCTTGTAGAGGTTCATTGTCCCACCACTTGATATAGACACAGTCTCCAGGTTGGAACAGATGTGCTGGTGTGTCCAGTCCGATGGGTCTGGATAGCACAATGTAATTCTGGAGCTTCTGCAAAGTGGAACCTAAAGCCATTAGATATCTCTGTAAATCAAGTTTCCCTTTTATATGAATTTCACCTGGAATGTGTGGAATCCGGTATTGCCTACCATACAGTATTTCATAGGGACTGATGTTATCCCTCTGCCTTGGCTGTATGTGGATTCTTAGTAAAGCTATAGGGAAGGCCTGAACCCATGTCATAGATGTTTCTTGACAAATTTTGCTAATTTGTGTTTTAAGGGTTCCATTCATACATTCAACTTTACCACTCACTTGCGGTCTATAAGGTGTATGTAGATCCCAAGTAATTCCCAAAATTCGACTGATTTCTTTAATTACTGTGGCAACAAAGTGTGGTCCCTTATCCGATGACATTCCCAGGGGAATCCCGAACCTTGGAATTATATGATTGAGCAAAACTTTTACCACTTCTTTGGCTGTGTTGGTGCGACAGGGGTAAGCTTCGGGCCATCCACTAGAAGTGTCAACTAATACCAGTATGTACCGGTATCCCTCTCTACGTGGTAATTCAGCAAAATCTATTTGCCAGTAATCTCCAGGAAGATCCCCTGCTTTTGTTACTCCTAACACAACTCTTTTCCTTGTATCAGGGTTGTTTTTGCAGCAGACTTCACATTTGCTTACTACTGTTTGTACAATTTCAGTCATTCCTTTTCCTATTACTACCTTTTTTAGATGTTTTAGAAGGTTTTCAGTCCCAAAATGTGTGTTTTCATATTCTCTCTGAGCTAGCTCTCGAAGAATCAGGGGTGGGACTACAACTTGGTTTGTTGGTGTGACAGCCCACCCACCTTCTGTGATCTCAGCCTTGAGAGATTTAATAAGCTTCTGATCTGCTTGATCATACTTTGGAGTGAACCCTGATAAGTTTACTTCTTTTTTGGGAATTACTGCGAGAATACCTTTTTCTGCAACTCCTTTTGCCGCTTTGTCAGCAAAGTGATTTCCCAATTCTGGAGTGGTTTTCCCTTTCTGGTGACCCCTGCAGTGCATGATAGCTACTTCTGTGGGATTTCTAAAGCTCTCTAAGAGGGCAAGTATTTGTTCAGCGTGTTTAATTTGATTACCTTGAGTGTTCAGCAGTCCTCTTTCTTTCCAGATGGCTCCATGGGCATGGATAACAGGAAATGCATATTTAGAGTCAGTCCATATATTTACCTTCTTTCCTTCACTCAGGTCCAGGGCCCTTGTCAGTGCAATCAGCTCGGCTTTCTGTGATGACACATCTGCTGGCAGGGCCTTCGCCTCAATTACCTTGTCTTGAGTGGTCACTGCATAGCCTGTCATCCTTTTACCATTTCTCATAAAGCTGCTTCCGTCTGTAAAAAGCTCCCAGTCTGGATTGTCTAGGGGCACATCCATCAGGTCTGTTTGGCTGGAATAGACCTCTTCTATTGTCTGCAAACAATCTTGCTCAGGGACATTGTCAGCTAGCATGGAAGACAGAAACATGGCAGGATTGACAACTGAAGTTGTTTTCAAAGTGACATCATCTTGTTCTAGTAGCAATGATTGATATTTAAGCATCCGGTTGCTGGACAGCCAATGTCCTCCCTTTTGCTCGAGCACAGCTGCTACAGCATGGGGTACATACACTACAATGTGCCATCCAAGGGTGAGTTTTCGGGCCTCTTGGATCAAGACAACAGTAGCTGCCACGGTTTTCAAACACCCCGGCCACCCTTGGGCAACATTGTCTAGCTGTTTGGAAAAGTAAGCCACAGCCCTCCGTTGGTTCCTGAGGTGCTGAGCTAGTACCCCTAAAGCAACATTCAATCTTTCATAAGTAAACAGTTCAAAAGATTTAGTTAAGTCTGGCAATCCCAATGCTGGAGCTGACATTAGGGAGTGTTTCAGCTGTTTAAAAGCTGCCCTTGTGTTTTCTGTCCATATGATAATTCCATTTTCAGCTGCTTTTAATGCTCCATATAGGGGTTTTACCAGCAGTCCATAATTTGCTATCCACAACCGACACCAACCTACCATTCCCAGGAAAGCTTGCATCTCCCTCACAGTGTGGGGCTCTGGGAGTTGACAGATGGCTTCTTTCCATTCTTTGCTGAGCTGTCAGTGTCCACGAAATATCTCAAGCCCCAAGTAAATTACTGCTTCTTTGGCAATCTGTGCTTTGTCTTTAGAAACTCTGTACCCACTCAGTCCCAAAAAGTTTAATAAACTGATGGTAAATTTAATGCAGTCATCTCTGGTTTTAGCTGCAATCAGGATGTCATCCACATATTGAAGAATAACTCCCTCTGGCTCCTGTCTTTTCCAGTCCTCTAGTTCCTTTGCTAGCTGATTTCCAAACACCGTGGGGCTGTTTTTATACCCCTGGGGCAAAACGGTCCAAGTAAGTTGACTTTTCCTCCCTGTCTCGGGATTCTCCCACTCAAAAGCAAAAAGCTCTCGGCTGTTTTTATGCACAGGAATGTAGAAAAAGGCATCCTTCAGGTCTATTACAGTAAACCACCCTAATTCGTCTGTCAGTGCAGTCAAAAGGGTATATGGGTTTGCTACAACAGGGTGTATGTCTTCAGTAATTTTGTTAATTGCTCTCAGATCTTGAACTAATCGATAGCTCTTACCATCTGATTTCTTAATAGCAAGTATGGGAGTATTAAATCTGGACTCACATTGCGCTAATAACCCATGTTGGAGGAATTTTTCAATTATGGGTGTCAATCCTTTACGACTTTCTAATTTCAAAGGGTATTGTTTTTGCCTTACTGGTGTGGCTCCTGGTTTGAGAGTAATACTCACAGGCTCTGCTTGTTTGGATCTTCCTGGGATATCACTGGCCCATGCTATTGGATTGACAGCTTTTTCAACTTCAATGAGGATTTCACCACATTTGTCCTGTATGAAAAGTGCAGCAACTTCGACAAATTTAGATTCAGGAATTACAACTTGTATTCCCTTCCCCTTTTTGAATTTAATTTCTGCTTCTAATTTCTCTAGCAAATCTCTCCCTAATAATGGTTTAGGGGAGTTAGGCATGTGAAGGAATTGATGAGTTACCCAGTGTTTGCCCAATTTGAATTTTAAAGGTTGTAAGAAAGGCCGTGTTTCGCTTACCCCTGTCGCCCCAACAACATGTACAGTGTTTTGACTCAGTTTTCCTTCCATGGTATTTAGTACAGAAAATGCTGCTCCAGTATCTACCAAAAATTCGATGTTATCTGACCCCAGCTTAGCTATAACCAAAGGCTCTGCTGGGGAAGAAGCCTTCAGTTCCCATCATTCTGAGCATGAGCCTGAGCCTTGTTCTATTGGGAGTTGGGGAACTGGTGACTTTTGTTTCAACACGGGACAATCATTTTTCCAATGTCCCCACTTTTTACAATAGGCACACTGATCTTTGTCTGTAGGGGAAGTTTTCTTGGATGACTTTTCTTGGATTGCCCTCTTGCTAGGTTGTCGTCTAACTCCTTCATTTGAGCCCCTGTCTCGATAAACTCTCCAAGCTACTTCTAGCATTCTATCTATGTCTCGAACCCCCTCTAACTTCTGTAGCTTCCTTCTTATATCATCTGCAGGTTGACCCATAAACAAGAGGACTAGATGTGCTTTTCCATCATCTGAATCAGGATCTAGATTTGTATATTTGATAGCAGTCTCTCTCAACCTATTAAAAAAAATCAGTGGGTGATTCATCATAGTTTTGCTGTACTGCGTAAAGCTTTGACCAATTTAGAGCTTTAGGGACCCCATGTTTTAACCCATATACTATGAGATTTTGATACTGTTTTAATCTTGCCATCTGTTCTGGGATGTTTGGATCCCAGTTAGGATCACTTAAAGGATATATTTTCGGCAACCGTATCTTGGACTGACCCATTTGCTACACCTGATTCTAACAATGTAGTAATAGCATTATTAACAATTTGTCTTTCAGTGGGATCAAGCAATGTATCTAACATAGAGTTCAGATCTGTCCAGTCAGGGTTTTGTGTACTAATAGCCCTATCCACTAGCTTGGCAACCTTATCTGTGTTTTCTTTATACTGTCCCACAGTGGTTTTCCACTGTTCTAACTCAATAAGGGAGTATGGAACCTTTACATATATTGGCCCTTGGTTGCCAACTGCTTGCCGTAATGGGGCTTGTGGAACTGGTTCTTCTCTTTTTTCCTTTTTTGATGTGGTGTGTTTTGCTACTGGACTGCGTTCTCATATGGCCCTTCGGGCTATCCTTCCCTTCTTTCGCCTGCTCAGGGCAGCTAAGATTTCATCTTCCTCTTTGGAAGAGCTTTCAAAGGGAGAGCTGTCCAATTGTGAATCAGCTGTGTTAAATTTACCTGGATCAGTTCTAATCTTAGGAATCGTGGCCCGAGATTTGCTGCGGTGCAGAGCGCTTACGTCCGGTTTGCTTGATTTGATGACGTCATCCCCTGAGCCAGCTCCTCGGCACGCAACGTTGCTATGGAAGCTCACAGGCCTGAGAGCGGGAGGGGCTCGGCGCTCCCTGTAGGAGGTCCCCCCTCCGCCCTCTTGGTAGAAAGCTCTGCCCCCCAGCCCCACCTCCAGGGGTGGTGCCGTTGGCTGCACCCGCTGGCATTCCCCTCCCCCTGGCCCCTCCCACCAAGGCGCACGTGGGGTTGCGAAGAAGGGGGAGGCCTCCCGAGAGCAGAGGCAAAGCGCAGGCGGGTCCGGCTCCAAACCGGGAGCCAGCAAAGGCGCCTGCATCTTCTTTGACTGGCAAAGCCAGCATTCTTCTTTCTTCACTGACAGGGAGTCTGTCGAAGCGGCAACTCCCCTCTCCCCCTCCTCTGCCCCTGATTGGAACGGTGGCTGTAGAGGGGGCGGGGGTGGTCGCGGCGTGTGCGTGCGCAAAAGACGCGGACACCGGCGGGGCGTACACAGTGGGGGGGGCAGGGGTGGCCGCCGCCGCTCCTTGCGCAGCTGGGACGGCCTGGGCCTGGGCTCCCCCCACCCCCGCTGGGGCTGGAGCAGCTCCTGGGCCGGCCACAGCCAGGCCCCCACCCGGGACCGGCGCTGGATTAGCTCTTAGTGCAGGTGCTATTACATCTGACTCCGCTTCGTCTCTGTTATCACATACCAGATTTAATATGGGCGGTTTCCCTTCACTCTTTTTCTCTTTTTTCCTTAAGAACAGCACATACTGTGGTTTAGGTTTCTGTAGCTGTTCATCTTGTGCTAAAACTAAAAAGAATCTCAAATACTCAGTTTCTTGGAAGTAGTGTCGTTCACACAGGCGACGTGTTAAATCCAGTATCAGTTCTTCATCGAAGCTACTGTGATAAACAGACATACTTTGTTTCTCAAATTCAGCTGTTTTTGAGATGGATGTCCTTGAGATAAGCAGACATACCCTGTTTCGAAAATTTAACTATTTTTGAGGCAGATAACCCTGAGAGCAGATGTCCAGGAAGCTTTATTGTCCAGGCCACAACTTCCTGGAAAGTACTTGTGTGGTTATCACCTAATATGGATATGTAAAGACTGTTACATACGAAAGTTCCAAAAAGGACACTCAAAGAAGAAGGGCAGCCTTCAGCAGCGACCACCGGGAGGCAGCAAGAGGCAGCAAAAGACCCCTTGGCCACAGCCTGCGCAGGCGCAGAGTACTTCCTGGCCACAGAACACTCCGAGAAACACACCGGAAGCTGTAACAAATAAAATGGAGGCTGAAAGCTTCCCCCGGCGCGCGCCGTTGGTGGAGCGGAGACTCCCCAGCCGCCCAGCGCTGCTTTGCTTGCTATCGCTTGCCAAATTTTTATACTTAATAAAACTTGTCTTTATGAATTCACTAAATTGGCTTCTGGATTTTGTCTGAGTAATTTATAACAGCTACTAAATTTAGGCCACTTTTGATTGTTTTTTAAATTAAAAGTTGGCCAAATGGTTTTAGACAACCGTATAATCTCAGGTTTTGTAAGATGTTTGCTCGTCCTGGTTAGTACTTGCCAGTTTTCTAAGACTAGACCCAGTGGTGAATCCTTAGGTATTTGAGCATTATCTGAACAAGAAAACTTACAACCCATCGTGTGTAGTTATAAAGGATACACTAATCAGCTAACAGAGCAAACAAGGAGGTGGGGATTCGAACTCCCGAGCTTGGCACCAGCAAGCAGCAGCTTAAGCCACTGCCCCACCCTTGGCTCCAAGTCAAATTGCTGCTGCTGCAGCACTAAGCTCTCACGAGCTAAAACAACCAGAGGGGGAAGTAGCAGGTAAGCCACAGCCCCCTTGGGACACTGTATTGAGCCCCAAAGATGCTAAACAAACTCTAAGAGATCAACGATTTCTTGACCCCTCCCTCATAGACTAAAACAAACAGAATACTGCTTTTATTCAGTTACTCACGTGCCTCTGAGTCAGGTCCAAGGATCCTTCGGCTCTGATACCATCTGGACTGTGGTCACAGCCTCCCCTTCCCGTGCTGGTGAAGAGAGGGGGCAAGGGCTGGATTTCCTCTGGGTCCAGGGGTTTTTCAGAAGCCTCCCGTCCCGGCGGAGTCGCCAAAACTGATGCCTTACGAAAGGCTGACCTGAAACAGAAGCTGGACAGAGTTAAAAGAATAAAAGAAGTATTTATTAAAACAAGGTACACTTTGGGCCATGCAGGAGTCTCGCAGACACTAGACCCAAAAATGGACACCTAGCACGTGCTTTTTGGACAGATATACCTTCAGTCCATCTGCATATCAGAAACCCATTGTCCAATTACAGTTTCGGGTCCTGAAGTCCCATCCCCAGTTTGTCCTCTTCTTCTCTTCGCTGCTGTCCATGGATGTTTACATTTTGGGCTTTTGGAAAAAACAGTATGTCCTTGAAACTCTGGCCCAGAGAGAAATTGTTTTGTCTAAATGACAGTAACAGAACATTAGATGACAACTTATGGGGTCTTAGAGTCATACACTAGAGCAGTCCCGATGTAGAAAAATAAAAATTAAAACCTAAGGCATCAATTTGATAACTACTGATGAAAGAAAAGCTCAGTAAAAAGCACAACTTCCTAAGCAGGGCTAGATGGCAGGGTTGAAGAAGAAGGAATTTCATCTTTTGGAGTATTTTAGCATTACTTTTGTCCTGAAAGCAAATCCAGGAGCCTCTGAGTTTGGCTGAAATTGAAAAATCAGGGCTATGACAGTCTTACATCATGCACATGAAGTGTAAAGTCAAAACAGTCTTAAGCTTGAAGTGTTGCATCAGACTATGGAGAAAGAAAAGGTCTCTTTTCACAGGTATCTCTTCAACACTTTGCCTGTAAAGGTCTTCACTATTACCCTGGGCTTCAAATTCTCAGATTTCCTTAGCAGTTTTCTTTCTCGGCTATTGACTTTATTACTGTAAAACTACTCTGTTTTCATGAAGTGCTGAGAAGACAATTTAATTGGCAGATCAAGAATTGGTCTAGAAGCACCAGTGCATGAGGCTCTAACCGTAACCACCTGCGATGGAGAGAGACTGTACTTTATTCCATTAACAGCTATTATGAAATTTGGGAAGGAAAAGAACAGGAACGACAGATGGTTAGCAACTTTGTAGAGGGCATTGATGTGGATGAGTTTTTTCCTAAACGTTGTGAGGAAGGAGGGCCACTGTCACAAACTCACTCTGAGGCCACAGAGTGCTGGCAGTCCTCACCAGTGTCCTGCTGCTGGGGAAGGACATTTCTGTTGTGCAAACACCATCAGTGGCTGGCACCAGCCCTGACCCCTCTGGTTTCCAGAGGAGCACAGCTTTTTCTTTCTGGAGGCCCTGGGAAGGGCATCACAGCAGCCAGCACAGGGAGTTTTAAGGCTTACTACACCCAAGCCTGGTTGCTTTCTAGCTCTCTTGAAATCACATTTAACAGAAGAAGAGATGAAAGCAAATGTAAATGAGAATTTGTTTACATAGCACAAACATTGGTGATGCAATTACAATTAATTTAGAGACAGAACTAAGAAGAACTCTTCTTTTATCCACCCATACTTTGATGAACTTGACAAGGAATTCCTCTGTGCAGGGAAAAAATTGTTTAACCAAATTTGTTGACTGGGATCGTTTCTGGATATAATGTTTACACCTAATTCATTCTCTGTGGTTCCATTTAAATGCAGTTTAATCAAAATGCTGATTTCAATTATTTCCCAAGGGTTTGCCTCCCATCTGCCACTTCACTTTCAGAAATACTTAGTTTCATGTAGCCATGCCCAAAACCCATATCTTCTTCCTAGATGATAAGCAGTTTCTGCTAGCAGACTTTCTTCACCATAAAGAAACTCCAAATTTACTGTAAGCAAAATACTCTTGTTGGCTTGGTACAGTCACATTCATGGCTCAAGGTAAAAGGCTTTTTTTCACATGCTGAAAATCACATTTGCATCAGTGCTAAAGTTTGCCTCTAACTCTGCCACCCTATTTCAAATAAGCTGGTACACAAAATTGTGTGCACATGCAGCACATTTAGTGTTTGTTTTTGACTGGTGTGACTGTCACACATGTTGGTGTGACAATGCATTATTGCCCTGCCCTTGGGAGAGCTATCATGGGATTTAATAAATATCCAGATTTAAGTACAACACTCTAGCAAACACAGTGTCTCACAGAGACTATCAGAAGGTGCTGTATATAGAGAGTTATTTAGTTGTTTTGGGGTTGGAGTTTTTTTGTGTGTGTTTTGGGCTTTTTTATTCTTTCTTCTTTTTTTTTCTGCTTATGCAATTTTCATGGAAATAAACTAATTGTTAGTTTAGCATTAATCTGTTCCTGGTACTTACTGTTTATATGCTTCAGAAGCTCAGTCACAATATTTTATTTGCAGACTTAATTATCTCCATAGCAACTAATTGTGATTTATTAATAATAAAACTAGTAGTAATTGAAACAGAGAGCTAGGAGAAGTATACTATGTACCAAACATGTTGATAAAATTATTTCCAAATAAAACATCTTTTGAATTTTTTTTTAAGAAGCAATGGGTGAACTTAAGGCAGTGATTGTATAGGGAGATGGGAGCTTTTCTAGACTCTTCCTGTACAACACAATGTGTTTAGATATTTGTACAAAATGTGTGTTATGCAGCGACTGATCCAAAACTCATTGAAAATTTTGATTTTGGTGGTCTTGGGATCAAGCCCTTGTTTAAGTAACTTCTGAACCCATTGTCAAGCAATCTTTTAGATTTTGCATCTTTCATATGAGAACAATTAAACTGAAAATAAATTAATTAGAATTTAATCTGCTGATGCGGTGAGGAGCAGGAAATTAAGGATTAAGATTAAGGATTGTGTTTGACCGTGGAATCTATTCAATAGTCCTAACCTCACCAAGGAACAGATTTCTTTTCCACATTGAATAAACAGGCTTCACTGACTTAAAGAACTTACTCCTAGAGCCCACAAATCCAGGCTCATACATTTTCTTTAGAGAGGAAGAAGACAGAGCTAACCAGGATTGGATTTTATGTGTAAATCCCAGGGATTACAGGAGCCATTCCTGCCTCTGTGCTTTACATTAGTCTCCCAAGTAAGCCTACAGAGTGGGGCAGAAAGCCTAGAAAACACTCCAACAGTCACCTTGAAATGTTTTTTCCTACTTATGTCTTGGTTGTGGGTTAGAGGTGGAGAACAAAAGTCTTCTGGGGCCTGTGGAAAGCATGAAATTCCTGAGGACACAGACATGTCAGAAAGACTATGATAAATCTGCCCCTGTTCTTGCAGGTCCTGTCTGCTCAAGAAGGCTCCTGCTCTGATGTAGCCCCTTCTCCCTCGAGGCACTCAGCAGGTTTTCTTAGCAGCAGTAGGGCAAAGCATGTGGGACTGCTGGGATACAGTGCTCACATGTGAATGGCTTGCTCTGCCTCACCTTGAGGAGTCACCACGGGCTTCTGGCAGGGCTGTGCCAGCACTGAGATCCCTAATGTTTGTATGGGGAAAGAGATTTTAAACAAACAAAAACACCAAAAACACCTCCAGGTGAATTAGTGATATTTGTTGTAGCAGTGAATACCCACACAAGCAACTCTGAGCAATAAGAGCCTACAATAAATATTTATACAGAAAACATTCTTCCTAAAGCTCACCCTATGGAGTCCCATGGATCTTTTGTGTCATGACAAGGTCAAAGACTCAACCAAGGGGCAGAACGTGGCTTCCTTTCTAGGCTGCTGTTTTAACACACAGGAGAGGGAACTTGTCCAGAGATTAGGTTGCCAGCCTTGAACTTGGAAAATTGGATTCCATTTTGTCTTCTGCAGCTGATTACTTATAAGACATGAGGGAAATAATTTTGTGTCAGATTCTTCAAGGTATGATGCCCATTTGTTTTCCATGGAAATTGGTTAAGGTTAGATGCTAAGTACCTTGAGGTTGTCTGCAGGGCCTTTGAATTTGTACCTGAAAAAATGGAGATGGGATGATTCATATAATTGATAAATGTACTAACAATTGTGAAGTTCTTATACCTAATAGCTACAGAAGTCATAAATTTATTGCAGGTAGAGCTACATAGTTCCAGATGCTAAATTGACCTTTCCATCTTGATTGAAAGGATATTTTTGGCTGTAAAGATGAACTTCTTGTAATATTCAGATCAGTGGTGAATTTTATTATTGACTTCTGTGAATCCACCAACTCTTTGAGGGATTTTATTCTTATTTATATTTCTTTCCCATGATAATTGAAATAATACCTTCATCACTAGGTCTGTAAATTAGCCATACAAAAGAAACATTCAGCATCAGTCAAGGCAATGAAGAATTTGTCTAGATGGAAAAATACTGTGCCTTGCAGATGGCACACAAGAAGCCAAGGTTACATTTTTCTCTAGAGCTTGAGAGATTTATATTCACTCATCCTCTCAGGACTAGACACAGACTAACCAGGATAAAGTGATGTTCTTAATACAGTTCTCAGAAGGGCTTTAGTTCATTGAGCAAGTTCATTCAGGGTCTCTGTGTGGCCTGATAATGTGCCGTGAAGAGGCATCCTGAGACACTGGACAGAGTTCAGAGGTGAAAATGAGGATTGCAGGTGGCCACAAGCTGATCTTGGAGCTTAACTGATAGAGAGCTTCTGCCTCTGAAACACCTCAGAATGTGTTGGCTGCTTTATTCATTTGACCTCTGCTTTTTGCTGCCTTTTCCTTCTGTGGTTGTCCTCTTCTACCTGTCAGATGCTGATTTTTTGGCCCAAACATGCATTGTTTGTTTTTTTTTTTCATTTCACAGTGTGCAAGTACTACAGGGAACATCTTTACTATGAGAATTTACAACAGTGCGCAAAACACTTCTTAGTCTTTACTTGCTGCTGGAGAATCGGTACAGGAAAAGAGGTATAAGATTTTTTCCCCTTCCTATAAATTTCTGGGTTTTTTTCTACTGAATATAAAAAAAATTGGTTTATTCATGCCTCTTCCACCCAAGATGCATTGACATAAATTAATGCACTTGTGTTGTGGAGTAATCGCAGTTGAAAATTCCTGGTATAAAAAGAGGAGGTGGAGCCGGAAATGGGGTATCCAGTATTACAAGTTCCGCCTACAGAAAACTCATAAAACCAAGAGAACACCTGAAGATATTCTCTTTTAGGCTTCCGGTTCGCTGAGGAAAAACGTCGCTCTCTCCCTCTCCAAGCCGAGCTGGGTAAGGTCTCCTCAGACCACGTGGCCTGGGGCTGCCGGCTAACATGGCACGGGGGGGGAGGGGAGAGGGAACCCAAGCCGGTCTTTTAGTTTCTCATGGCAGCTCCATGCAAAAGGTAGCCAGATCGACTCCACTCGGCTCCGTCCAAGCCGAGAAAGAATTTATTCTGCTGTCTCCGGTCAAGGAACTTTACCAACTTCGCCCCGCCTAGCCCAGGCTGGGCGGGTTCCCCGCGGCATGGCCCGGCGGGGAGAGGGCGCGGGGCTGGCCTCTCCTTGCAGCCTGAACGCGGTCCCGCTGGGATGCCAGGCTCCTGCAACTCGAACGTGGTCCCACCAGGCTCCTACGACTCAAACGCAGCTTGGATGGAGAGCGGCGCAAAACGAACTCCTCTCCCTCAGTTCAGAAGTGGACTTACTACACTCAAACCATGCAGGTGAAAGTCATGTGACCATCACCCAGTCAAAAGACAAATTAACTGTTTCTTTCCAATATCAGGAGGGGACTTGGGGGCATTAATTTCCCCCCCAACCCCCCAGAAGGAGCACAGGAATGAAGGCACCTACAAAAGGTACAACATAGAGACTTTAAGTTAATGAATGTAACCAAGACCTATATTCAAAGAAGAAAGAGATGAGGAGTGCTTTAAAGATGAGAATTCTTTTGTATAAAGCATGTTGATAAACTTGGCTATAATACACCCTGTAATATATGAACAATGGTCTAAAAGAGGTGAAAAAAGGAGGATGTAATGTTCTAGGTTGTAAGCAGTGGGCTAAGACTCTTACGTATAAAATTTCCCTGTCCCGGGAATAGTAGAAGAAGACTTGTGTTGCCGATAATGAAGAAAGGGGATTTCATTGTCACTGTAATAGAAATGTTCATCCTCAAAAAAGCACCTCAATGACCATCATATGTCCATTGGTAGTAGCCCTGTGTAGTGGTTTTAGTTTATTTATTTAGGTTTGTGGCTAAATGCTAGCATACTTACTTAAATTTATTTGGTGTTTGTTGTGAGATGAGGATAATAGTAGGTAAAGTAGGTTTAAACTTTATAAAGTATAAATAAACTTTATTAATATACTTAAGATAAAGGGAAAGAAAAAAAAACCTAAGAAAAACTAGAACAAACTTTTTAGATTACTTTTCTTTTTTCTACTTCTTTATTTTATTTTCTCTGACAATATACAAAAGACAACATTTTGACTTTTAGTCAGTTTACTACTTTAGAAATAGCTTTTGTTCTAGTTTATTTATGGAGAGAAGTTTTTTTTGTTTATACTATGGATTTTTTGTAAGAAAAATACAGTTTTTATGGGTTTTCTGTCTTACTATCAGCCGCCGCCGCCCGGAAGAAAGACTAGTTTAATGGTGGATTTTTCTTACACTAGTAGCCTTCCCACAGCTACTATGGTGGGTTATGAACAGTTTACAGGGTACTTGTTTTAAGGATGCACAGTTTAATTGCAGTAACAAAGAAAATTTTTTTTTTTGTGCTGAGCAATACAGGTTCTTCTGACAACTCAGGTTTTCTAGCATTCCCCCCGGGACTAGGGCTTTGGTTTACAGTTTCTCTTTTATCTTGGTTTAGGTTTTTTATTAGGCTGTATTTTTTCATTATTTACTTGTTTTTATTCAGGTATTTTAGTTCATTGGTTGTAATTAGAACTTTACATCTCTTTTTTGGACTATATTTTTATATATTACAGGGAATTTATTAGCTCAGTTTTTAACTATGGTTTTTTAAAAGAGTTTTTTGTTTCATTTTCGAAGCACTTCTCATGCTTTTCCCTCTAGGCATTGGTTCTGTTTTTTCACTGACTGTAAAGTTTCTATGCTGCATTTATGCAGATGTTTTCACTCATTCCTCTCTCTGTGCAAGGAAGGATGGGTGTCTGCAAGTTTAGTTTAGGTATGGATAGAGTTAATTTTTGTTTCTCTCTTTGGCAGTGTGACGATTACGTGCTCCCTGCCGGGCTGTTTGAAAAGGCTCAAGTTGGATGGCAGAACCTCTTAGAGTTTTTGTGCCTGGCTCTGCGGAGCTGGCTCGGCCTGGTGGAGCCATCTGGGCCCGGGGTGACAGGGCAGGGCCTGGCCCGAGCTGGATGGAGTCCGGCCTGGTCCTTGCTTGGCCCGGAGCAGGGGCCTGTCCCTGTCTCATGTAGTTGACATACTGGCTGAGCTGTATTTGCTGAAAATTTTAGCCAGTTTTTTTTCTATTCTCGGCTGCAGTGGCACGGCTGCCATAAACTTCTCTTCTCCCCCCATCCTTTTTTTTTTTTGAAGGAGTGGGGGGGGGAAGGGGGGGGGGGGACTTACCAGCGAGAGAAGTAGATGTTCCTCTCTACACAGCAGCCGGCCAAAAGAGGAAGAGGCTCAGAGAGTCTTTGCTTATATATGGTTTTTTCCTGAATGCGGATCAACTTTTAATTGGTTCACTTACATATCAATCCCAAACTACCTGATTATTGGCTCTCTCTCCCAGGAAGGAAGTTATATCCTTCCTGCAGCATAGATCACTTCCTAGATTTTTGACCTCTCCTGCCTAACCTAAGACACCCTGGGAAAGCTACTGAAATGGGAAGGGGTCCAGAGAAGCAAATCTTTTCCTTCGGGGGTGGGGAGGGTGCTTACTGGGAAGCTAATAACCATGGAAACTATATTTCCTTTGGGGAGTCCACAGGATAGAACAAAAGAAAGCTTCTCTCCCTACATGAATTAAGAAAAGAACTATTTTTTCCAGAGGTGGTGATTTAACTACGGGTCAAAGTGTTACCTTTTGTATGATCAGTGGGAAAGAAATCAAAGGGGGCGGGGGGAAAAGGTGTTCTAAAGGTTTTGTTCTGATTCCTGATTATTATTACTCCTGTTTTAAGTCTGTTAATAAATTCTTTTTATATTCCTTAAAGTATAAGCCTGCTTTGCCGACTATTAATCCTTATCTCACAACAAAATCAAATAATTTTGGCTACAAAATTAATGTTTCTACCTAGTTTCGATCCCCAAAACCTCGAAACCGCAACAACTTGTCAGAACAGAATTCAGTTCCTGGTCACGATGAACCAAGAGGATCCTCAACTTCATCTTCCGTGAATTTTAAGAAAGGAATATTTATTTTTCTTGCGTACCTTCAGTCTAGGAAAGAACTGAAATTGTCCCTTTGCATTGTGCTGAATCAATCACAGGAAATAAATAGTGGTGTCAAACTGCCTCTTAAAGGACATTTGGTACTTTATCTCACCTTACAGACGTGAGCAGATTTTGGGCGACAGATTGCTACAGACTGGTAAGCATAGGATCCAGGCACCCAAAAGACAGCACAGTCCACTGGTAGCAAATAAAACAAGTTGACTGTCAGAGGTCATTTTCTGTAAGTTTTTTCAGCATCAAGCAAATAGAATCTGCTAATAACAGACAGGCAGTTGTTGTAATGAAGAAATCCTGATTTAACCACTTTGCTCATATTGACCTTAATGCTCTTAGTGTTCACAGTTGATCAGACCCTGACTTACAAGGGGTGCTGTGGCACAGGGGCACTCAGCCACACCTTTTGTCTGCAGGACTGTGAGGAGAGAGAGAATTGAGCAGACCACGGGACCAATCTTATTATGAAGTGATAAAAATCTGTACAAAAAATAAAAATGCATCTGTGCAGACTTTCCCAGACTGCCTTAATGTTGTACACATTCAATATTCAGAATTATTCTGTGAATAATTTATGCAAACATATTCCAGTGGTACAACCATTTCAGTGGGTATTTGCTATTGTGGGACTTGTGATTGGTCAGCTATTTCCATGTGACAACTACCAGTTTCTGCATGCGTGATTCTTACATGTGCCTCTTTAAGGTGAATATATTTAACTATTTGCTGAGCTTTCCCTGTGTGCAAATAAATTTTGCTTTCAGCAGTGTACAGAAAAATAACAAAGAGAAAAAAAACCAGTCAGGGATAAGGGATTTCAAATATTTGAGGAGGAGCGTAAGTACCAATGAAATGCAATTCTACAGCACTTTTTGGTGTTATGATGCTCCAGCTGTACAAACTTCATTTCCAAGGGTTTAGGAGTCTACCCCTAAAAGCTACACCCCAGGTCAATTTGGGGAGTGCCTGGAGGGGTGCCTGGAGCCCTCCTAGGAGCTCTGAATTGCAAACTCATAGGACAGTTGGGGTGGAAGGGACATTTAAGAATCATTTAGTCCAACCCCCCGCAATGAGCAGGAATATCTTCATCCAGATCAGGTTGCTCAAAGCCCCCTTCAATCTGACCTTGCATGTTTCCAGGGAGCAGCCCAGCAGGGCTGGGTCTCTTGCCCTCGCCAGCCCAGGAAGCAGAAAGCCATGGTGTGAAGTCCAAACTCTGAATCTCTGCACTGCAGCACAGAGCCCATCTAGCTGCAGGGATTGAAATAGTCAGCAATGCTGGTTTATTGTGATTTATGAAAACATGTGAAAAATACATTGATTTTTCCTGCTTCCTTCCTCTCCATTCATTTTTCTATCCTTGCTCTTGGTTAGATGTGTCCATTTTGGGGGAAAAAACCTGAATAAAAACCCCAAAACACCAACACATCATATGGGCATGGTTTCTTATTTCTGTGCTCTATTATGTCCAGTTGCCATCCCCGCAGCTTGGAGACTTCTGTGGTGCAATTCATTGCCATGCAGTACCCAGACAACAAAGCTCCCAGTGCTCAGTGAGCAGCGTGCTGGGCTGCATAGGAAAGGGACATTAATAAAGCCAGGGAGTTTTCAGTTCTCTCTGAATGTGAATTTAGCTGTGTTCTCTCCTGCTGAGCAAAATTATAATGAGAAAATCAATCATAAACAGGTGCAGTGAGGTGCTGCTCTGGGTACAGCAAACCTTTGCACTCCAGCATCGTGCTCAGCATCTGAATCTTGGTATCATCCAGAAGGAGTGACAGAATAATAATTCTCATCTCATGTTAAGGTAGAAACTTGTTAAATTCAGAACCTTCTTGAATTAATGCCTTTTTTTTCATAGGTTCTTTGCATTTGCCAAGCTTCATTTCAGGAATTCCTTGAGCAAGGAAATGCACCCTTAAGAATTATTTATGTAATGAATTATTTATTCATTATCTGAAGCTTTATAGCATTTATACACCTTTAACTACTTAGAGGTTTTGTAGATTTAAATTTTTTTTTAAATATTCCATATTTTAAATTCATTTTTTAAATTGGATTGTGTCTACCTTTAATCTAAGTGCTCTGGTCTTAACCACCTTGCTTTGGAAAGCTAGAGCAGAAAACCCACACATGCACATGTGCACAGCTCTTTATAATTCTAGTTTATTTAACCCATGAACAAAAAGGTAACACTTGATGTATAGTTTCAGTAGAGCAGCATTCCTTCTCCACAGAAGGGGAGAGAGGACCTGCTGTGGATAAGTAGCACAATGCTGTTACTGCCAGGGTGAGGGGATGGTACAGTGCAGGGCACCTTCTCTCACCCTGCTCTTCCTGCAATCACCCTCTTGCTGTTTTTCTATTCCTCCCTTTTTAATTCTTTCCTTTTCACTATATAGGAGATGTTTTATTTCTATTCAATATGAGTTCTTTCTTCCCTTTTTTACGGCTTCTTTGTTGCACCCTGAAGCAAACCCTGCCCAGCTCTCAGGTTGCAATCCTTCCCTGACCATCCTCGACGATTCCTATTTGTGCTTTTCCCTCTGAAGTCATCCTCTGCCTGTACTTTCATGGCCTCTGTTGTCCCTCTACGAGCATATTCTCAGGGACTCCCTGTGACAACCTGCTTAAGAACCCCTAAAAAGAAAAGACACAATGCCTCATATTCATTTGTGCCTCAATCAAGGAAACTTCTACTCAGCTTTAAATATATGCTGAAACAACTTTTCCAGTATTTGATTAATATATTTTAAGTTGTCACCAGAATGACATCTTTTCCTCTTCCTCTTTGAAAGGATTTTATCTGATCTTTTCAGTGTTCTTTTTGCATAGAAACTTCCATAGGAAGCTCTGCTCAGAAACATATGTACACATGACTCAAAACCCATCTGCTTCTCTGTCACCTGAAAGACTTCGCACAGAAAGCTAATCCATAATTTATCATAGACTATTTTTTTATCATGTTTGGAAGTTGTAGATTTTTTTTAACTTGGCTTTACAAAGGGGAAGATGCTTTTCCTGGACCAAAGAGCTTAAAATCCAATCTTAGTACCACAGACAGCAATTTACATTCTTGTCTAGGGCAGTCACATCCCTCTGTAGCTCCAGCAGTGCAACTCCAAGCCTGCAAGTTTCACCTTCTTTTATGGGATGCAGTCTTCAGAAGTCTTGTCTGCCTGATACAAGTAACCAGTGACATGAATGGGAATATAAATTACCTTAACTATTTTCAAGGCTTCTGTAAGGCAGTTTAAATGCAGCCCATTGATGTAGTACTGGGGCTCCCCATAGCATTCAGCCAGGTGAGGAGGCAAGTCCCTGGGGTGAAGGGGCATCCTCTTGTGCACTGATAGCATCACTTCCCTTGCAGGGTGTCCTGGGTTAGTCAGAAGGGGTCAAAATCTAGGAAGTGACCTATGCTGCAGGAAGGGATATAACTTCCTTCCTGGGAGAGAGAGCCAGTAGCTAGGTAGTTTTAAGGATTGATGTGTAGGTAAACCAATTAAAAAGTTGATCCACCTTCGAGGAAAGAAACCATATATAAGCAAAGACCCTCTGAGCCACTTCCTCTTTTGGCCAGCTGCTGTGTAGAGAGGAGCATCTCCTGCTTCTCTCCCTGGTAAGGACCCCCCCACTCCTTCCAAAGGAGGGAGGGGGGGAAAGGGAGGTTTAGGGCGGCCGTGCTGTGGCAGCCAGGCATGGGGGAGGAACTGGCTGGAATTTTTGGGAGATACAGCTCAGCCGACATGCTAGCTACACGAGACAGGGCCAGACCCCTGCTCCGGGCATGCAAGGACCAAGCCAAACTCCATCCAGCTTGGGCCAGGCCCTGCCCTGTCACCCTGGGTTCGGTGGCCCCACCAGGCGGAGCCAGCTTTTCAGAGCCAGGCCACAGAGACTTGGAGTGCTTCTGCCATCCAGCTCAGACCTTTTCAAACAGCCCGGCAGAGAGCACGTGATCGTCACACTGCCGGAGAGAGAGAGAGAGATTAACTCTATCCATGCCTGGACTAAACTTACAGACACCCATCCTTCCTTGCAGAGAGAGCGGAACGAATGAGGACATCTACATAAATGCAGCATAGAGTCTTTACAGTCAGTGAGGAAAGCAGAACGGATGCCTAGAGGGAGGTGTATGAGAAGTGCTTTGAGAGTGAAGCTGAAAATTCTGTTGGGGAACCATGGTTGGGGACTGAGCTAATAAATTCCCTGTAATATATGAAGACATAGTCCAAAGGGGGGATGTGAGGTTCTAATTGCAGCCAGTGAACTGAAATACCTGGGTAAAGACAAGTAGGTGTTGAAATAAGTACAGCCTGATGAGAAACTTGAACCAAGAGAGAGGAGAGGCTGTGACCCAGAGCCCTGGTCCCAGGGGGAATGCCAGAGAACTTATGTTGTCAGGAGAACCTGTGTTGCTCAGCACAGAAGAAGGGATTTTCTTTGTTGCTGCAATTGAACTGGGCATCCTTAAAAAGGTACCCCATGGACTGTTCATGACCCACCCTAGTGGCTGTGGGAAGGCTACTGGTGTGGGAGAGATCCACCATTAAGCTGATCTTTCTTCCGAGCAGCAGCTGATGGTGAGGCAGAAGACCCATAAAAAACTGTATTTTTCTTACAGAAAATCCATGGTGTAAGCAAAAGAAACTTCTCTCCCTAAATGAACTGAAACAAGAACTATTTCTGATATGGTAAACTGACTGGAGGTTGAAGTGTTGTCTTCTGTATGTTGTCAGGGAGAAAGAAATGGACAGGTGGGGGAAAGAGGGGTGGTCTGAGGAGTTTGTCCTAGTTTTTTCTTGTTTTCTTTCCCTCTGTCTTAGGTATATTAATGAAGTTTCTTTATGAAGTTTGAGCCTTCTTTGCCTACTCCTAATCCTCATCTCCCAGCAAACATCAGCTAAATTTTGGTAAGTGTGCTGGCATTTGGCCAGAACCTTGAAGAGACAAGCTGGAACCACTACACATTGACTTAATTTTCTGCTCCTGGGTCTTTTTTTGTTTTGCCATTGTTTGCAGCGACATAATTTTCTGTCCTTTTGTAGCCGTCTCTGGATCTTGCATCTCCTTGATCACATTTTGAATAAGTTGCACTAAGCAATGGATCAGGCACAAAAAAGCATTCGTTTAACCCATAGTCCACCAGGTAACTACAAAAACATAACCCATTCCCATCTTTTCCATGTTTGGACTGGTACATGAGCTAACTTTCTTATTTCCTTTGTTATTTATTTCATCACTTTTCCTTTTTCATCTATTTATAAACAACAGTTAGAGTCATTTAATTTTCCACACACTCCCCCCTTCTGCTAATAGATAAACTCAAAGACAAAGTCCAGTCACAAACACCTTTTCTTGCATATACATCTCTTGTTCTACTTAGACAATAAATGCCTCTTTCAGAAGAATGAAGTCTCTATGGACTTCTTTCTTCACCCTAAAATACTATTTTATTATGGATCTCACTCAGGATGCTGACTCCCCATTTAGGTTTGACTGGGCTGGCCACCCATGGCCAGTCTTCAGATCTTCCTGGTGATGCCTTTTTCTGGTCTTAGGAAATAAAGGCTCAGACACGGTTAGAGGGTTGGGGGTTGTTTCCCTCGGTATTTTAATAGGATCCCATTCGATGGCTTCTGCCGTCCAGGTAGAACACGCCGCAAAAGCCCCGTCCCCCCAATCGAGTATACAATTAAAGACTCTACACATTAGCATATTACCAGGAGGGCAAATAAGGGGCCGGGTGGGCCTAATTCTAGTTACAAATCTGTCTAACTAGGAGAAAAACCTTGAGGCTCAGAAAACAGGGTGTTTGGTCTTCTATCTACGTGGTTTCAGGGGTGTTTAGTCTACCGGCCTACTAAACACCATGAAACCAGGCTAAACTATCACCTAAAGCATCACAAGTATGCATGCTAATACTTGTGAATATAGGGAACAGCGTAAGAAATATTCAGAAGAAAAGCAGAAAAAATCCTTCAGGCATCACTGGCCCCCCGCAGACCCAACAATTGCTAAGGTTAAAGGTTTTTGCTCCTTTTTCTCCTAATACTAAAATATTATTCTCCTGCCTTTGCCTCAAACTTAATTGACAATATATAGGTAAGACTATTAAGAAAAGCATTCTTATGGTGGAATCTAATTCCTTAATCTAATTTTCACATTGTCTTCTGTTGCTTTCTTGCTATGAAGGCAAGGCGACCTGGTTCAAGAACCGACAGCACGGTAGCTTGGCTTCACCCGAGCCACTCGGGCTATGGACTTACAGACACTAATGTGGTGGATGGTCAAATGGCGTTTATTATCTTATCTCATGAGGTTAAATAGTCTAGGGGGCTTCACTACGTCAGAAAGGGGACGGTGGGATAGCTAGGGTTAGTAAGGAGTGGAAAACTACTGGGTTAGGAGGAGTTGCATTCTTCGGGTGATCTCTTATCATGCAGGAATGAAGAGAGGAAGGTTTCATGCTGCCCTCTGCTTTCCGTCACATCGCGAGATCTTCCGTCCGCCTGTCCCTATCTACCACAGTCTTCTGTACCACCTGTGGCAAGTAAAGGCACAGAAACATCTTAAAGAAAACAATGACAGCGAGGACTAGCCCCCCAATGACTGGAGGTCAGAGAGGAGGGATGCCCATACAGACTATTTCAGCAGTCTGTGGGTAGCACACAGGGCTCCCCCCGATGTCCACACACTGGCTGCTGCTCCGGTCCACTCCTGTAGAGTGTCAGTCATGGCCTCCCATCCTTCTCTTCCAGCTGAGATGTCCAAATCTCCAGGGCCTCAGAGACCTTGACCCAAGTGTGATGGGTCTACCTGTGTTCAGCTGGCTTCACGGCAGTTTCTGTGCTTAGTAACACTTGGAAAGGTCCACACCACCTCACTGCCAGCGGTGCTTCTTCCCACTCCTTAAGCAGGACCCAATCTCTTGGTTCGATGTTATGAACAGCAAAGTCTGAAGGCAGCATCTGTGCTAACTGGGCTTCCTGTCAAAGAGATTTCACAAGACAGTATCCTGGCCACACACTGGTTTAAACATACATTACTTATTTCCACACCCCCCCCCCCCCCCCCACTAGGATGAGAATTAAAAGGGTAAGGAATTCTAAACATCAATTTAAAGGGAGATAAAATAATATCTTTTCTAAGTCTGGCTCTTATTCTTGAAAAACCAATGGCAAAAAGCCGTAGTATCTTAGTTTCTATCACTAATTTCTAAAGGCGTCTCTTTATTTCTCTATTTATCCATTTTACTTGACCTGAATTCTCAGGGTGCCAGGGGACATGGAGGTCCTACTGAATTTTCAAAGCTGCTATAATCCCTTGAAGGATCCTCCTGTAAAATGGGCTCTCCTGTCCAAGTTCACTGCCTTCACAACTCCATTTCTTAACTGATCAAATAGTTGCGGAAGTCACTAGAAACCCTCCTGGCCACCCTGCCAGCTGGCATATCACTACTAGAGGATATCTTAGCCTTCTTTGCCCAGGGTATCTCAGAAAAATACACCTGACATCCCTGGAAAAGAGTATAGCTCAAGGTTATTTTCCTGCCTTGCAATTTCTTTTGTAGTCTGGCACCCCTGTCGTGGGTTGACCCTGGCTAGGTGCCAGGTGCCCACTCAGTCACTCCATCACTCCCTCTCCCACTGGAAGAGGGGAGAGAATAATATGGAAAAAGACTACCAGGGTAAGATAAGGCAGTTTTATTACAGTGGGAAAAAATAGAACAAGCAAGCAGAGATCTGCGTGCGCAAGAGCAGAAGAGAAAAACAATCAGTTTCTACTTCCCATCAGCAGCGATGTCTGGACACTTTCTGGGAAGCAGGGCTTCAGCACATGTAATGGTTGCTCAAGAAGGCAAACATGGACCAGCCCTGAGTGCCTCCCCCTCCTCCTCTTTTCCTTTCCTTATATATCTGAGCTGACGTCATATGGTATGGAATATCCCTTTGGCTGACTGGAGTCAGCTGGCCTGCTGGTGTCCCCTCCCAGGATCTTGCCCACCCCCATCCCCTTCGGTGCGGGGAAGGAATGTCAGAGGGACAGCACTGCTTGGCAGTAGCCAAAACACTAGTCTGTTGACAAGGCCAGCTACCAAAGCAAAACACAGCACTGTAAGGGCTGTGAGCTTTACCCCAGTCAGACCCAATGCAACCCCTCAGTAACTCATTTTGCTAAAACAAAACACCCAAGGCAGTACATCTTGAAGAAGGTCTTTTCCAATCCTGGAGAGGCACAATAACTTTCTTCATTGATTTGTTTTCACATTTGCTGTCTCATAGCTCCTGGCATCCACTGTTTACTGTCCTTTGTTAATCAATTTTCCCCTTTTTCTTCTGCCTTATCACCTTTAATTATCTCCAACTCCCCAGGTGGACAAGACAGCACCAGCACCATCACCTTCCCCCTCTCTCTGGAAACGCAGAGTCACAGGAAGCAAAAGGGCGGATCCCTGAGACCTCCAGCAGAAGTGTTGCTTTTTGAACATTTCCATTGACCAGCTGATTACTTAGTGTCTCTTCGAATACCTTGTTTGATGTCCCTTAACAGCACTTATTTTTACTTCTCTTAGTAAATCCACCACCTCCAATAAGTGAGTAATTGAGTTCTCATGTGCTTGATACAAGGGTCTTGGGATTTTAAGGGTTAGTCAATGATTGCGGGTATTGCCAAATTTTGCAGCTGCTTACTGGACAATATATACAGTGTATTTGTGCTTGCCAAGCAGAGAAGAAAGATGTAAGGGAGGATGCAGGCCATTGATGAGAGGAAGAAGACCGTGACCAAAGATCCTGTTTTTGGATCCTGAAACTGGTTTTGTCCAGCTCTAAGGTTCGGAGTCGGGCCAGGATCTCAGAGAATATGCGCAAGGAGGCAGAGTGAAAAGTTCAACCCCGAGGAAGACTTGTTACTTCATCCCAGAGACCCCAGCCCACGACCACTAGGAGGCACTGAGCAGGCGCGAGCATATGAAAATGACTTTTGAACTCATTATAATATGAAGCGGAAATAGGTAGTGAATATGTATGAATGTATTGTGTAATCTAATGCATACATAACCTGTAACCTAATATATACCAAGCTGAGAGCCACTGACAGTGTGCAAGTTTTTGGAGGAGCCATTCCCCATTGCGCCTAGTGCCGTATTAAAACATACCTACCCTATAACTACCAAGTTGTGGGGTCTTTTCCGTGCCTCATTCTGGCAACCCAGATGGGATGAAAACTCTGCCCGGCTGCAGGATCGGCTGAGAAGTGGACATCCTAGGTGCACCCTGGGACATTCCCTGGAGGAACTCCGCTTCTCGGTCCGCTCACTGTGGGGGTAGACAAGAGCCTGCTGGAACTGCGAATAAAATGGTATGTTTGGGTTTTAAAAAGGGGGCCTGTAAGTCGTACGCATGGCAAAGGGCTGCTGATAAGTTGCACAGAGATGTCTGGAGCACAGCTAAGTCCCTGTGTTGTGAGTTAGGGCTTCCAAGTGACCCCAGACAGGGGAGGGCTGGCAGGGGCCGGCAGGCAAGCAGGCATGTGGAACTGCCTGACCAGGGGGGCTGGCGGCAGGGCTGCTTGCAGAGCTTGCAAGAAACTGCGCTAGGGGAGAAGCCAGAAAGTGACCGACTACCGGTAAAGTTTAAATCACAGACAAACAACCAAAAAAAAAAAAAAAACTAAGGTAAGCTGTATTATTTATTTGAATGTTTGTGTGTGTGGGGCCCCAATGTGAGTATTGTAAATGTTTAAACAGGTATTTTGCCTCCTTTGCCCTGAGTGTAAAGGAAAGGGTATTTGTAGAGTTTGGACTTGGTGTGAGTGTTGCCTTCTTGCTATGAAGGCAGGCGACCTGGTTCAAGAACGACAGCACGGTAGCCCGGCCTCACCCGGGCTACTCGGGCCACGACTCACGGACACCAATGTGGTGGATGGTCAAATGGCGTTTATTACCTTATCTCATGAGGTTAAATAGTCTAGGGGGCTTCACTACGTCAGAAGGGGGACGATGGGATAGCTAGGGTTAGTAAGGAGTGGAAAACTACTGGGTCCGGAGGGGTTGCATACTTTGGGTGATCTGTTATCATGCAGGAATGGAGGGGGGAGGGTTCCATGCTGCCCTTGCTTTCCGTCACATCGCGAGATCTTCCGTCCGCCTGTCCCTATCTACCATACTTCCCCCCCCTTTTTCACAAATGAATGAGGTAGTCATAGATACATGTATCGAAGTGAGGCATGAGGTAGTAACTTGACATGGGGAAAGGGGTTTGGTATACCTGAGTAGATTTCGTAAGGCAAGTTAGAAAAGTCTTGCGATTCACAGTGTTTACAGTTTGGATTACAGCATTTGCTGATGTTCTAAAAACAGAATGTTGGCCCGTTCCAGACGGGTCTGGATAAAAGAGACTAGTTTGTTCAGCAGGCATGGTCCAAAGGTAAAAGCTAAAAACAATATTGCCAATGGACCTACCAAGGCGGAAATTAGTGTGGTGAGCCATGGTGATTGATTGAACCAGGACTCAAACCAGCTCTGTTGGGCTTCCCTGTCTTTCTGTCTCCGAGCTAGCCTATCTCGGAGCTCTGCCATGGAGTCTCTGACGACTCCTGTGTGGTCTGCATAAAAGCAGCATTCCTCTTTCAAGGCGGCACACAAGCCTCCTTGTTGCATGAACAAGAGGTCTAATCCTCGCCTGTTCTGCAAGACCACTTCTGAGAGTGAAGAGACTGATTTCTCTAGAAAGGAAATGGATTTCTCGATCCTTTGCAAGTCTTCATCGATGGTCGTTTGTAGCTGAGACAGTCCTTGGTTTCGGGTCGCAAGAGCTGAGACACCCGTGGCCGTTCCGGCTGCTCCCAGGCCGAGCAGCATTGCGATAGTTACACCTGTTAACAGTTCTCTTTTGTGGAGCCGGTCGGGTTTCTCAGAGAGGTGGTACATCTCTTCGTCGGTATGGTACAGGACCCTAGGAACAATTAGAACTTGGACACAAAAGTCAGTGGAATCATTGAATTTGGCAAGAGACACACAAGGACTCACTCCAGATCGCTGACAAACCCACATCCCAGATGCGGATGGAACCACCCACTTATTCTTTCTGTTGGGTTTGACAACTTTGGTGCAGATGTTGCCTTTCTTTGCTAAGGTTGCACTGCCAAAACATCTGCCTCGACCCGTGACTTGACTCAGGGTGATTCCTCTGCGGGGAGTATCCCACCTGCACTGGTGAGGGGAGTCGGCTGTGGAGTAACTGAAGGGGATATCTAAAGCAATTCCTTCGTAGAAAGGGGGTTTGACATCATAGCAAAGCCAGCAGGAATCAGTTAGGTTCGGGTTGGATTCGTTCAGGGAAAGAAAGGTAGCTTCTAACATACGAAAGATTGGGTCAGGGTCAGACTTGGCTAAACTACTTGTCTGGGAGGCATCTGCATGACCGGTCAGGGTATCAGTGACTTTTGTGGGCGGGACTTTGGAGTGGGTTGTGTTTTTCCCTTTCAGTGCATCTCTAATAACTTTGTTTGGCCCAACCGCCTGGGATGCAGGGGGTTGGAGCTTGATAATTCGCACATTCACCCACTCTTTTGACTCCTGAATGACTACTGTCCACGTCCTGCCTGTGGCCCAACTAGGGTGATCTGGTTGCAAAACGGTCATGTTATAGTCAGTGCACCTCCGAGATTTAGGGATTTTATGATAGTTTCGATAGTATTTTTCCTGAAGGATGACAGGTTGTTTACAACCGGTTGGAGCCCAGGTGAACTGTAAAAATTCATCGGGCTTTTGAGGTTCCCATCCAGGCCTCGATGGTCCGGCATTTGTAACAATGGTTTCACAGCCCCAATACCCACAGTATCCCCACCCTGGATAATTGCAGTACTTCTTCCCTGGGTTTGAGGCTGGGCACCAATAGGATAGATGCATACTTGTAACATGAGGGGAATAGGGGTTTACTTTTGGCTTTCCAGGGAACAGGTCGGAAATGCGGATCACAAAGGATGGGGCATTCGGTGTGGTGGTTTCTTTGAGCACCTTGTCATTTGACAGGTGTTGCATGACCCACCTGAATGGCTGATGGGAGTAATGGCTCGGACTGGCTTGTCCCCTGGTAACAAGCCCCAACAGCAAAATCACACAAAAACACTGTTGACGTCTGGTTTTCACCGGTACAGAATTCTTGGGTGCTGCCTGACGGCTTGGAGGTCTGTCATTTTCCTCTGGAACAGGGGTGTACGCTCTACGAGGGTGTCCCACGAGCATGTCCTGCAAACAGAAACTCACAGTTCTCATTAGTCTCATTCTGCTCATTCTGAAGGTCTGGCTTTACTGACCTCAGTGGACACCACTTGATTTTGCCTTCCTTTTTGACAGCTGCGTACCCCCGCCCTGTGAGTACCAGTCTCCAGCCCCGTTCCCATCCGCCTAGTTCATTTTTAATTATGACTTGTGGGCCCTCCTCTAATGCTCGGGTGGCCCAGTGTTTTTGAGCGGGACAGTTTGTTTCATCCCCCCTAGAGAATTGGTTCAGTGCTAGCAACGCGGTTGCTAGTACCCGTGCTTGGTCCCCTGAGGGGATGGAATTTTCAAAGCCTTCTGCTTTTGCTAGTACTTCTAACTTGGCTTTCAGGGTCTGATTTGCTCGCTCAACAATGGCCTGCCCGGTGCTGTTATATGGGATACCTTGCACTAGAGTGATGCCCCATTTCGAGGTGAATTCCTGCACTGGTTTGGAGGTAAAATTGGAACCGTTGTCAGTTTTAATCTGTTTGGGGATGCCAAGCCACGCCATGGCTGTCAGCCAGTGCTGAATTGTGGCTCTAGAGTTAGTTTTGGGGTGCTGCGTGGCCACAATCACTCCGCTGTAAGTGTCCACTGTCACTGCAAGCCATGCCCGAGGCTTCAGCAGTTGACATAAAGTGAAGTCTGACTGCCAGATTTCTGAGGGCTTGAGACCTCTTGGGTTGATCCCACTGGACCATAGGGGTAGCTTCTGACAATGAGGGCAGGTGGCCACTATATGTTTTGCGTCTGCTGCCGAGATCCCGCATCTCTTCGCCAATGCCTTGGCTCCGATGTGGAGTGACTCATGTAATTGACGAGCTTTTTGCAGTGTCCACACTCCCTTTGCTGCGGCGTCCGCCTTGTCGTTGCCGGTCTGGAAATAACCTTTAACTGGGTTGTGGCTGTTGATGTGGATGACAGACACGGTGCCCTGTCGCGAGGAGAGTGCTTCTTCCAGCATTAGAGCTGCTGCAGATGTTGACACACCTGGTCCTGACATGGCCAGGCAGAGCCTTGCCACGAATATAGAGTCTGTTACGATGTTGAGGTGTTCTTCTTGGAAGAGTCCGCACGCCAAAACCACTGCTGTTGCCTCCAGCTGTTGCACTGACAGTGTGGGGTCACGTGCTTTGATGCAGTGCCACTGTTCTCCCGTCTGCCACACCGCCGCTGCGGTAGAAGTTGTGGAGGAAGCGTCTGTGAAGACCGTCGGTCCTGGCAGCGGTCGGTCCGCGACCTTCGGTGGCACGTCTATGTCCACAATGGTCAGTAGCTGGGTCCAAGGTGGTTTGGCGGAGTAGGAGATTTCTCCTGCGAAGCCTGCGAGGGCAAGGGCTAGGTGCTCCTGTGTCGTGGTTGATTCTGTGATTGGCTGCTTGCGGAAGGGAAGGTGGATTCTCGTCGGCTCAGTTCCCAGGTGTCTCAAGGCAAGTTTCCTGCCCTTCGTGATGAGGTTGGCGATGCATTCGATTCCTGGGGAGAATGCACGAGCCGGTTTTCCAAGGACTATCCACTGGATCGGTCGGGACTTCTCTGAAGGTCCTTGGGCTAGTGCTCCCACTCCTCCCTTCGGTGTAAAGTGGACGTATAAATCAAGCGGCATGCTTGGGTTCCATCTGGCAAGGGTGCTGGTGGACATCTGATGCTCGATGAAGTCAAGAGAGCTCGCTGCTTGTGGTGTTAGTTGTTTGGGTTCCCAAGGGTGCTTGCCTTTCAGGAGCTCATGCAAGGGGTCCATGATCTCAGGAGGAATCAGGACGATGTTACGGAGCCACTGCAGGGATCCTACGAGGCGCTGCACGTCATGGAGCGTCTTGATGTCTCGGCGGACCTTCACCTTGGGGGGTGTCACGTAGGTGCTTGTGATTCCTACTCCCAGGAAGGTCACGCAGGGTCCTTTCTTGATCTTCGCGCTCATGATCTCGAAGCCGTTTGCTTGGAGAGTCTCCGTGATTGTGGACACTAAGTGATCCACTTCGCTTGCTGATGGTGCAGCGACGAGGATGTCATCCATGTATTGGATGATGGTTGCAGCGGGATAGGAGTGTCGGACTGGCATCAGTGCTTTGTCCACGGTGATCTGGCATATGGAGGCACTGTCCACGAACCCTTGAGGTAATACTTTCCATTGAAAGCGAAGGTTGGGTCTATTGCCATTTGGGAACATGATAGAAAAAGCAAAACGTTCTTTGTCTTCAGGGTGCAGAGGTATTGAAAAGAAACAGTCTTTAATGTCCAGCACAGCGCATGGCTGGCCTTCGGGGATAGCTGAGTTCATGGGCAGCAGTGTCTGAACTGGGCCCATGGGTCTGGCTGTCTTATTTACTTCTCTCAGGTCATGGATGAGGCGGTAACTCTCTCCAGACTTTTTGGGGATTACAAATACAGGGGTGTTCCACGGGCTGATGGAGGGTTCTATATGACCCTTTTGTAGTTCACGGTCAACCAGTTCCAGCAAGGCTGCCATTCGAGGCTCTGACAGGGGCCACTGCTCCACGTATACAATTTCTGACGATTTCCAAGTCAATTTGATTGGCAGCGGTGGATGAACTGCAGTGGCCCTCATGGTAAATTTGTCATCCTGACTCCTAACAGAGCAAGGATGTCCCTTCCTATCAAAGGTGGAGAGTTCTGTAGAATGTAGGGGTAGATTGCCACTGTCTGTTCTGGTCCCTTTTTTGTGTGAAGTGTTATAGCTACCAACTGGGTGCTTTTCCATGCCCGGGTTGGCCCTCCCACACCATTCACTGGGGTGACTTCTGTAAATTGCCAATGTTGTGGCCAATGTGCTTGGGGAATAATTGTACAATCTGAACCCGTGTCTGCCCAAAACTGAAGCCCTATGACGTGGGGATCCTGACTGCCATAGAGGCGGCATGTTCCCCACACTATCATGGGCTCTTTCCCTACTTTCATGGCCAGGGCCACCCAGGGGTTCCGCTCTGGGGCGCCCCCTGCTGACCCTGTGGCACAAGTGCGGCTTGTGTCTGCAGTGGGTGCAATGGTGCTGCTGGCGGTGCTGTGAAACTCTGCATTTGCACCGTTTGTGTGGGTGCAGGACTGGCTGTCTCCTGCGGGGGCATAGGGAATGAGGGCCCCCCACCCCACTGGGGGTTGGCATAGATGGGCCGCCTTGCATTCGCAGCGGGAGGAGGCTGGGTGCGGCCCGCATGCCCCCTCCCCCTCCCGTTTCCCTGGGGTCGGGATCTGCATTCCTTAGCGAGGTGTCCCTTCTTCCCGCAGCTCCAACAGGGCCCTCTCACGCGCGCTTGAGATGGAGGCCCCGCCGGGGGAGGCTGGGATTTGTGGGGACAGCCTGTTGTGATGTGGCCTGCCTGTCCACATTTGAAGCACGCCATTGCACTAGTTAGATCACGTACGACAGCCTGAAAAGGGGTTATCTGTTCTTCCCTAACTACATGTTTGATCATATCAGCCAGGCTGGCTCCTATTGGAACGGAGCGCAAGATTTCTTTGGTAACAGTGTTACTTTGTTGCCGCAAGCAGTCTGCTAGAACGGGTCCTTTTGCCGTTGCAGGCAGGGTAGAGGCGTCTACTGCTGCCTGTAGGCGGTCCACAAACTTTGTGAAGCTTTCACTTTCTGTTTGCTTTATGGCGCACCACGGTGAAGGCTTAGCTATCACACGCGATGCAGCACGAATGGCTTCTCTGGCAGCTCGGGTTGTGGCCCTAACTTCCTCAGCTCGCAATTGTGCAGCTTGCTGCTGAGGTGTAATCATCTCATCATGTTTCCCTGTCAGCCTAGATAAACTCGAGCCATGCAGTGGTTGCCCCGCCCCAGAGGACTGGGCTAATAGGTTCGCACAATTGTCTGTCCATTCCTGTTTAAAAACAATCATTCCTGCCCCATCAAAAATCATGCGACCTATTTGTCTGATATCAAAGGGGAGCAGGTTCTCATTGCTAAAAAGGCCGTCTATGAGAGTGGAAACGATGACGGAATCCATCCCCTTTTCTGAGATTGCTTTGACAATCGTTTGTATATCTTTGGGGTTTATTGGGTCATATACTTGTTTTTGGTTCCCGTTTTGCCCGGTGGTTCTCACCGGGAAAGCATGGATTGCGGCTGAGGGTACCCATTCTGCACAAGCTATTTTTATCTTTCCCCAGTCGGTGAATTTGTATTGTGATTGCTTTCCGGCGCGATTTAAAACTTTATTCGTTTTCGTTTCAAATTGTGATAGCTCTGCTTCTTCCGACTCTGTGTCCCCGTCAGTTTCCGATAACTCAGCAGAGCTAGCGGAGCTGTTGTCGGACTCAGAGCCGGAAGTCGACTGCCAGAGCACTTCCGGGATTCCGTGCCTTTTCTGGTGGCTCCGACCCCGCTCCTCCCCCCGGGGGCGGTGCCGGTCCCGCCCCCTGGGCTTGCCCTGCCTCCCATAAGGGGAGGGCTCTCCTTTAAATGGTAATGGCATTGAGCACGGCTCTTGACTGGGCATGCGCTCTCTGCCGCTCTCCCGTGCCCGCGCGTTTGCAGCTCTCTCTTCCCACGCATGCGCAGCAGCGAACACTCGCGATCTTTGTTCGTTCTGCTCGCTCCCGCCAATGAAACCCTGGCCCCGCCCATCTCCTTGGTCACCCGCGCCATTTTGAACTGCATAGGGCGGGGGAGGGGGGTTCACCCGCGCTCCTTCTCTAGCTGCCCTCTCGGTTTCCCTGGTTTCGGTTGCCAATCCCTCCCAAAAAGATCGCGCGGATTGCTGTGCTTTCAGCGTTGGATCGCTAACCGGTGGCGGAGGGATGGAGGGGGAAACCGCGGACGTTTGGGAAGTTTCCGCGGCAGGGGTTGGATCCGGCGGGCTCGGCGGGAGGGTCGGGAGGTTTTCTGGGGGCCCCGGGGCGTTTGGATTCGGGTTCGGGGAGGAGGGAAGCGCGCCCGGTCCCCGCGAATCCCCGCTCTCAGATAGACCGCCCTCGGAGTCTGTCTGCGTCATTGCTCCCACCCCCAGCTTAGGAGTAGCTAATAAACATGCACGTGCAGCTTTCCAGGTCTCCTGTTGTTCCAGCGCTTGGCGTAAAGCTGTTTCTACTTTCCCCCACGCTTTGAGACTTTTTCCGCTGCCCGAGGATTTAGTATCCTCTGCTAAAACATTGGTACATTTCTCCCACACCTCTGGGTGTAATATTTCTGCTGGACGCTCAATCGCCCCAAGCTCTAGGAGTTTTGCAATAGCAATATAAAAATCCTTGAGCTTACACTTAATACCCCACTGCTTATAAAGTAGACTCACGACCTTTGCAACGGTTTCCATAGTAACCGCGGGTCCTTTTGGGGACGTCTCCCCCGCCTGAAGTCAGCTTCGCTGCCCCGGCCGCTGCCGCTTGTCCAGGCGAATCCCGTAGCCCGAGCTCCTCTTCTCCTTCCCGGGTTTCGGCACCACTATGTTGCCTTCTTGCTATGAAGGCAGGCGACCTGGTTCAAGAACGACAGCACGGTAGCCCGGCCTCACCCGGGCTACTCGGGCCACGACTCACAGACACCAATGTGGTGGATGGTCAAATGGCGTTTATTACCTTATCTCATGAGGTTAAATGGTCTAGGGGGCTTCACTACGTCAGAAGGGGGACGATGGGATAGCTAGGGTTAGTAAGGAGTGGAAAACTACTGGGTCCGGAGGGGTTGCATACTTTGGGTGATCTGTTATCATGCAGGAATGGAGGGGGGAGGGTTCCATGCTGCCCTTGCTTTCCGTCACATCGCGAGATCTTCCGTCCGCCTGTCCCTATCTACCATAGTGAGTGTGCTGCTTCTAAGGGAAAGTGGTATTGTGTTTTTTAATGGGAAAGGGAAGTGGCGCCCAGATTGCAAACATTTTGAGATCGGGGCTCGGTGTTGTCAGCTACACGAGAGAGAGAGCCGGGCCAGGCAAGGACCAGGCCGGACTCCATCCAGCTCGGGCCAGGCCCTGCCCTGTCACCCCGGGCCCAGATGGCCCTACCAGGCCAAGCCGGCTTGGCAGAGCCAAGCAGAGAGACTCTTGAGAGCGTCTAGCATCCAGCTCAGACCTGTTCAAACAACCCGGCAAAGAGCACGTGATCCTCACACTGCCGGAGAGAGAGAGACAGAAATTAACTCTCTCCATGCCTGGACTAAACTCACAGACACCCATCCTTCCTCGCAGAGAGAGGAACGAGTGAAGACATCTACATAGTGCAGCGCAGAGACTTTACAGTCAGTGAGGAAAGCAGAACTGATACCTAGAAGGAGGTGCATAAGAAGTTGCTTCAAGAGTGAAGCTGAAAACTCTTTTAGACAACCATGGTTGGGGACTGAGCTAATAAATTCCCTGTAATATATGAAGATATAGTCCAAAGGAGAATGTGAGGTTCTTAATGCAGCCAATGAACTGAATTACCTAAGTACAGACAAGTAAATGTTGAAAAAGTACAGCCTGATAAGAAACTAAAACCAAGAGAGAGGAGAGGCTGTGACCCAGAGCCCTGGTCCCGGGGAGAATGCTAGAGAACCTGAGTTGTCAAGAGAACCTGTGTTGCTAAGCACAGAAGAAGAGATTTTCTTTGTTGCTGCAATTGAACAGGGCATCCTTAAAACAGGTACCCTGTAGACTGTTCATAACCCACCCAAGTGGCTGTGGGAAGGCTACTGGTGTGGGAGGGATCCACCATTAAGCTGGACTTTGCTCCGGGCGGCGGCTAATGGTGAGGCAGAAGACCCATAAAAACTGTATTTTTCTTACGGAAAATCCATGGTGCTAGATTGAAAAGCAGAGGCATTAATGAGGGAGACTGGCTGACTCTTAGAGCACAGTGATCAGAGGTATCCGTGGTAGCCTTAGTGTGGAAAAAGTCACTTGAAAAGTTAGGAGCACAGCTGAAATGGTGGCTAAGCCAGGGAAGAGAACTGCTAGTGTCTTTATAGTTAAATAGTAAAAGTATAGCCTCCGATTTTTGTTGTTTTATCGTTTATGTGCATAGTAGATGGGATCTATTGCTTTGTGTGACTGTAATAAGATTTTAAAACCACACTATATTTATTATTGTTATTGATTTATTTCTGTTATTTTGTTTTGTCACACGGTCGGACACAAAAGAATCAGGCACTCACGTCAGGTCAGAGCCACCAAGGCTGGGCAGGAGAGAAGAAGAGCCCAGCCTCTCTTTATTACATTTATATATCTTTACATAGACAATCATGGATTGGACAATGAGGTTGCCACCTCTCCAATTCCATAGGTGAGAAACACAGTCCATCAACCTTCTCCGCCCTTGGGAAAGGAATGAAAAACAATATTCAATGTACAAAACAATCCTTGGCCAGTTAGACAAACATGGACTGTGTTTACATAAAATCTATGAGAACCTTTGCTACCAAGTATCAACACAGCACACTGTAAAAATCAGGGTGATATCTCACCCTTTTTCCTTAAAAAAAAGAAAAAAAAAGAAAAAAGAAAAATGAACCATGTTCATCCTATGTTTGTGGAAGGACCATCGGAGTGAACACTCTCATCATCTGAGTCATCACTCGATGTTCCACCCACTTGATCTCTTTCATTCTGGTCACGGCTTCTACCCTGCCCGTTGGCTGGATTTTGCCTCTGCGGTCGCAGGTCAGGATGGACACACCTTGCAGGTACCCAGCGCGCCCCAGTATCTGTGGATACACAAGCATACCCGCGCCCCAAAGCAATAGCGTCATAGGGACCTTCCCAATGTTTGGTGACTAAATTTCTCACCTGAACCTTCGCTCGAGGCTGCTGTGCCTCATCCGAAGCCTGCAACGAGAGATGGTGGTTCAAAATGACAGGATTATTGGAGTTCTGCGGTACCGTAAGGCGATTGATGGTGTACAAAACTTTTGCCAACCGACTGTGTGGGGTTTCACCCTGCATTCCCCATTTTTGTTTTTGAAGCACCTGCTTCAGAGTGCCATGAGCATGCTCTACAATAGCTTGACCAGTTGGAGAATGAGGAATACCAAACTTGTGTGACACACCCCACAATTGCAGGATCTGCCTCACCTCTTTCGAGACGTAAGCAGGACAATTGACGGTCTTCACAGTAGAAGGTATGCCTAGAACGGCAAAGGCCTGCCTCCAGTGGGCAATGACATCGCGGCCCTTCTCTCCAGTGTGAGCGGAAGCCCACATGGCAGAGGAGAAGGTGTCCACTGTGACATGCACATACTTGAGCCAGCCGAATTCGGCAACTTGGGTTACGTCAGTCTTCCAAATCTCCAAGGCCCTAAGGCCCCTTGGGTTTACCCCCGCCGGCAAAGGCGCAGCCAGTGCGTGACAGTCATCGCACGACTCGACAATGTCACGGGCCTCAGTTGGCGTCAACTGAAACTGCTTCTGCAGGGTATGTGCGTTCTGATGGAAAAACCCATGCGATGCTTTGGCCTGTGTGAGCGTATCAGGCTGAGGTGCTACCCACGCTGGGTTAGCCAACTTGTCAGCCCTTGCGTTACCTTCCGCTATGAACCCTGGCAAATTGGTATGACTCCTTACATGCAGAACATAGTAGGGATCAACCCGTTCCTGAATGACACACCACAGGGTCTTCAGCAAATGAAACAGATCAACACTGTCGACCTTCTTCAAAACGGAGTAACTCAACCGCTTTGCTATGTCAGCAACATAGGCAGAATCCGTGACCAGATTGAAAGGTTGCTGGGAAAATCTTTGAAATGCCATAAGAGCAGCCCTCAATTCAACCAATTGGGCTGAGCCAACCTCATGGCCTTCCAGAACCTGCTACTCAGATCCATCCCTCTAAGTAACAATGGCGTTCCCGGTTCTGCCCAAACCGTCAGTAAAGACTGTTGGTCCTTGCACTGGATCCTGACTGTGTTTGGGTTTCAGAGAAATCTCTGTGAGTTTTGCCACTTGTAGCAACTGGTGCCTGGGCAGATGATACGTGATCTGCCCTGAGAAATTTTCTAGAGCACTTTGCAGCGAAACACTGTTTTTGAAGCTCCAGTCAGAGCCTTCCCGCTGTACCGGTAGTACAATTTTTGCGGGATCTGCACCCATCAATTGCAAACACCGTTGTCGGCATTTGACTATCAAACGAGCGATCAGCTTGAACAATGCAGTTGCGGTCTTCTGCGGCTGATGGGGCAAGAAGACCCATTCGAGCACATGCAAAGAATCAGACCATTTGTCACTCCATTGGCCAATGATACCTGTGGGATGCAAATCTGGAGTGGTGATGAACACAGTGACATCAACGGAGGGATCAATGCCATAAACCTGTCGAGCAGAAACAGCTCACTGCACCTCCTCCAGCACCTGGCGTGCCTCGAGGGTTGATGTGCGAGGAGACTTCAAATCAGGGTCTCCCTTCAACAAATCAAACAGAGGAGACAATTGCACCGTGGTCAGTCCCAAATACGGACATAACCAAGCGATAACACCCACCAATTTCTGGGCATCATTCAGTGTCTTCACCGAATGCGCAAATTGCACCTCTTGGTGTTGAACCGTACGTTCCAGAATTTTGACCCCCAAATATTTCCAAGGAGGTTGTTGCTGAACCTTCTCTGGAGCCACCTGCAGCCCATGTGAATGCAGAGCATCAAGCAAGTGAGGCTGGATCCTCAGCAGCTCACCCAGTGTGGACACAGCCACCAATATGTCATTCATATAATGATAAATGTGAGCATCAGGAAACTGCCTGTGAACTCCAGATAAAGCTCTGGCAACATACATTCAGCATATGGCCGGAGGATTACGCATCCCCTGCGGAAGATTTCTCCATTGATATCTCTGTGCAGGACCAGCATTGTTAATTGCTGGCACCGTGAGAGCAAATTTCGGCCTGTCATTGGGGTGCAAAGGAATTGAAAAGTAACAATCCTTCAGATCCACTATGAGGATCGGCCAATCTGCTGGAAGCATGGTGGGTGACGGCATTCCAGCCTGCAGCGTCCCCATGCCCTCCATCACGGCATTGACGTTCCGGAGGTCTTGTAATAACTTCCATTTCCCAGACTTCTTTTTGATGCAAAAAACAGGAGTGTTCCAGGGACTGGTAGAAGGTTCCAGATGACCCTGGTCCAATTGCTCCTGAACCAACTTGTGAAGGGCTTCTAGTTTATCTTTAGGAAGGGGTCACTGTTCTTGACAGATTGGTTTGTCTGACAGCCACCGTATAGGAGGCGTAAGACACTCTGCGCCCTTCAACGCAGTGGCCCCAAGTGAAAATCTGTCCCAATGTGCACCCCCCATGCAGCCAGAACATCCCTCCCCCAGAGGTTAAAACCAGTTTCAGTAACATGAGGCCTAATCACAGCCGTCTGTCCCTCTGAGTTCGTTATTACCACAGGCTTCTGGCTCACGTAGCAGCGCTTCGTCCCTCCCAATCCCGCAACAGATACCCCCACTGGGTCCAACGGCCACTGCGGAGGCCAAGCGGCTAGAGAGAGAATTGTGACGTCTACACCGCTGTCAAGAAGCCCGCGGAGAGAGATCTCTGGCGGCGTAGCATCAGGAATCAACAGGGTGCACCGCATTTCAGGACGTTGTTCGGTCATGACAGCCGTCCAGTGAACCTGAGGCGGCCCAGTGGAACCAAAGCAGCCGTCTCCTCATGACCTTGATTCTGTCCTGCAAACAGAAGACTTAAAAGGGACAAGTTGAGCAATTCGTGTCTTTTCAGGAACTGTGACCGGGGGGGGTTGGGTGTGGAAACCATGGCAAAGATGCGTCCTGTATAATCCGCATCAATGAGTCCCAGATGCACGATGAACCCTGAATGGTGGCGCTAGATCTCCCCATGAGGAAAGCACTCATGCCACCGCCCAAGGGACCAAAAGCATCTAAAGGAGCTTTGTGCACTGCGCACGAGTCTAAGACTACTGTTGCTGCTGTGCAGACATCCACCCCTGCTGAGCCACTGGTGTTGGCTGTGAGCCGGCCCAGCAAACCTCCATCGGCTCCGGGGTTTGGAGCACACCACCCATTTCCCGAGCTCGATGAAAACTGACCCTTACCAGAAACTGCAGCCTTGCAGTCCATTGCAGTGTGGTTCAGTTTTCCACACTTTGGACAGAGAAACAAGACAGTCCTGCCTTTCTGCACCTTCTTTCTTGCTTTCTTCCTGCCTTGAACACTCCTCTGCTTCCACTGACCGCCTTGCGGCCCTGTCCAGGCTGGCCGCGGGGCAGCAGCCACGGCAACCACCCTACGACCGGCAGTGCCTACATTTTTACAGGCTTCAGCCATCTGCATTATAGAAGGATCCCCAGGGAGTGCTTCAATAAGGGTCTGACACTCACAAGAACTATGAGTCCTTGCCAGCTGCTTAATTAACAGCTCTCTTGCAATTGGGTTCTCCACTTGCCTCTCAACAGAAACAGTGAGCCTATTTGCAAACTGCAAGGACTCATCATTCTTCTGTGTTACTTCTACAAATTGTTCTGCAGGAGCAGCCATCTCAATGGTTTGAATCAATGCTGCCACACCTGTCTCTCAGCATTGGTCCAGCACAGCACGATTCACAGCATCCTGTTTCTTAGGATCCTCAAAATTACCAATTCCCAGCAGGATATCCATTCCAACCCCACGTCTGGGATCTTGCTGGTTCAATGTAGCATTGTATGGTACCTTCCAGGCTGCTATCTGGTGCCTCTTTGATTCAAAAATCTCGTATTTGACAGGCTGAAAAAGAACCCTAGCCAAGCTTCTGATATCAGCTGGCACTAACAAGTCACCATGAAAAATTCTTATGAGCTGCATGACTTCTTTGGAGCCTAGCCCATATTTTCCAACCTGCTGCCTAACTTCCATCAAGGATTTCCATGATAAACTCTCGTAGCTATTTTGACCAGCACCAACGAAAACAGGAAAAGCCTGCAACCCAGACGACTGAGGGTCATTAGGGCAGTCGCTGGCCACGGTGGTAGGCACCGCCACTACAGCAGCAGGACGGGGCGGGGCTCGGCCCCCTTTTCCCCGGCCCAGAGCGGGGGGGAGCTGGGCCGCGGGAAGCGGCGGCTCCTCTGGCGCGGCTGCGCGGTACCGCGGCAATACAAGAAACCCGGATGGGGGTGGGCGGAGTTGCACCGCCCGGCCGGGAGCGGGAGGGAAAGAAACTGCGCCCATCAGGGTCCCGCGGACAGCATGGACCCCAAGCGCAGGATCCGGCCGCCGGGATTATGCCACGCCTTCTGCAGCAGCCGGATCCGGAGCCGCGGTCCCGGCGGTGCTTTCTGTGTTCCCCACTTTGGAGCCCCCGGACCCAGGCTCGGCGCTCGCCTCAGCGCTGCCACGCCTGTGCGCCCCCGCGTCCACAGGCGGCGGGCGGGCCAGGGATCGCGGCGCCCCCCCCCCCCCCCCCCCCGCCCCTTTTGGGGGGGTGGGGTGAGCGGCGTCATTGCCCGACTGCCTGTCGGATGCGTCATCAGCATCGGACACTGGCTCGATTTTCGCCCCCACCACGCCCGGGAGGTAACTGACAAGAACACCGCAATTCGGGCATTCCACTGCACTGGCTTTCCATTCCCCCTTTTTGCCCAGCACCGGGAAGGCGCAGGGAGCGGGCATTTTTTGCCGCTCCGCCTCTCCCGCCGCGCGGGCGGAGGGTGACCCCTGCTGCGCCGACTCCCCGGAGCCGGGCAGGGGCAGACCAGTCCATGCCGGCTCCGCCGGACTTTCCAAAGCCGATCTCTCCTCTGAGATTGGCAGGCTATCAAGCCAAATGCTCTCCGGGGGGGATCCACCCCCGCCCTCACTGTCTGGGCCAGGAGGTTTGGGCTCAGACGATGGCTCCGAGCCACGCTCCCCATCCCTCGCTCCCTCATACAACTCGGAGAATTCCCTGAGCGAGCTGACAGGGGTAAGACTGCCGGAGGGGCTCTCCTGTCTTTGGATAACAGAATTCACCTGTCTCCAAGTTACTAGTAACTTAGCCATCGTTTGACTATATGTCTCCGATAGCACACCTCTCAGTGCTTTCGTCACAAGTGTCCACATCGATTTAGACAGGACGTTGCCATCGTCAGGGAAAAAACCCATGTCCTTGGACCAAAAATATAATTTCTCTAAATTTGACCTGCAAAAATGCGTATTCTCACTTTCTAAGAATATGTCGAGCACTTCCAACGCCAAAGCGTCGCTCGGGGACATCTTAGAGATTCCCATAACTAATTTTTAATTTTTTTTTTTTTCACCTGAGTTTACCTGAGTTTTGTTGTAAGTCCCCGTACGGGCCACCAGATTTCGCACAGTCGGACATGAAAGAATCAGGCACTCAGATCAGGTCAGAGCCACCAAGGCTGGGCAGGAGAGAAGAAGAGCCCAGTCTCTCTTTATTCTTACATTTATATACCTTTTCATATACAATCATGGATTGGATAATGAGGTTACCGCCTCTCCAATTCCATAGGTGAGAAACACAGTCTATCAACCTTCTCTGCCTTTGGGAAAGAAAGGACAAACAATACCAAAGGTACAAAACAATCCTTGGCCAGTTAGACACACATGGACTATGTTTACACAAAATCTATGAGAACCTTTGCTACCAAGTATCAACACAGCACACTGTAAAAATCAGGGCGACAGTGTTTGTGTGTGAGCGAGTGTGAAGTTTTGAAGTTTGGTTTTGTTTGCGTGAAACGGACCGGATAATGGAATGTATGGTTTGCTGTGTGTTTTGTGTACTGTTTGAGAGTGTTTAGTGTTGGTTTAGTCATGGTAATATTGTGCAATTTAAAGCTGCAAAGTTTTTTGTAAGGGGACATGAAATAAAGAAATTAAGGTGAATATAGTGGTTAAAATTTTTTTTGCGTATTTTATCATTGTGGCTAGGTGCAAGGTTACCGGAACCCCTATTTTTCAGTGGTTTGGTTTCCACTACTGGGAACTGGTAACACCGGTTAGACCTTGGATAGAAAAGGGGGATGAGAGCGTTTATTTAGAGAGATTATTTGAAACCCCTGCAGGAGCACTAGTAGCCCTAGATTGGGAGCAGACGGCACCAAAAGACTTAGCCTTTTCTTTTTTGAGGAGAGGAATCATAGAATTTTGGTTTTGTAGACTTCAAAGGGAGCACTGTGCTCCATGGGTTTTGGCACAGTGTAGGATCTGCCCAAATCGGTGGTATTGTGCCTTTAATAATATTACCCCGGCATGCATACAGTGTGATCCCTGCCAAACCCAGGGGGACCTAGAACCACCTAACATCTTAGCGCTTGAATGTGGGAAATTTCACTTAGTTCCCCAGAGCTGGGACATGTTAGAAAAGGACTGGGATGAAAAGGACTGGGAAAGAACTAAAAAATATTGTGAGGGAAGATTTGTGTGGAAACAAGATAAAAAAAATAAAATAAAAAGACGGGAACCAGGCTTAACTGCATTTTTGCACTTGTGAAAAAAGACTAAAGAAGACTTGGGGGGGAGACTCCACCCTAGCAGTTCCACTGGTTATAATGGAGCTAGGGAAAAAAGAAAAAAGTAGACTTTTTAGAGGATATGAAAGCGACACATTTGGTTTTAAATAAAGCTTTAATGCCTGTAGGGGATGATTACATTATAGTAAAGAGAGCAACTGGCCAATCCGAAAAAACATATTTTTGCAAACCTTTGAGGTATTGTTGCCTTTTCCCCCAACCTGGAAAAGAAACTCAAGACCATTTTAGCAAGGAGGTAATATAAAAGGGGATCTTTATTTTGACGGTCTTCAGGAGCAGTTATGGAAAGGTGTCCATAAAAGCCCACCCCCTCCAGGGGTGAGTACATATTTATAGCTTTTAGGAAATTAGCATAATTGATTAAAAGCACCAATTAGGAGGACAAGTGGTGATTCATTTCCCCCCCAGGTCCAGCCCCTTCTCTGGGGCCCCCCTCTCAGCACCGGCTCTACTTTGTTTATGAAAATGTACCTCACAGTTGTTCTTGGCCTTGGTTCCCAGGAAGAACCAAGATAGGACAGGGCCTTGCACCCCCTGGGGCTTGGAGCTCTGGAATTTGTTTTGTCTTTCTGCTTAGGGAAAGACCATGGAAAAGTACTGGGAAAACTAGCTATTAATACAATAGGCTACAGAGCTACAAATATGTGTGCAAAGAGTACAGAGAACATATAAAAGAAAAAAAGGCAGAAACCAAACGGCATCAGTATAAATTAGGAAAACAATGGGGTATCACATTTAACATCAGAGAAATTATTCTGGAGGTAAACAACTGACAGTATATAGAAATAATATTAACAATCACTGAGACTGAAGAAAGAATTAGTGAGGAAATAACGAATCGTGTTTTCTGGAGTATGGGCCACTGATGTGCTTGGAAGAGTAAAGAATGCACCCCCTATATAAATTAAACTTATAGATGCCCTAAGGGATACAGGCAATTGGGACTAAACAATATCCTTTTAAAAAAGGTAGATAGAGAGGCAATTAGTCCAGTGATTGAATATTTTTTACAACTGGGATTGCTGATGGGTTATACCAAATGGTACAGGATTTATGGGCAGTTAACAAAATTATTGAAGAACTTTACCCTGTGGCCAACCCATATACTTTATTAACATGCTTAGCACCAGAGTTAATTTGGTTTACCGTTTTAGATTTGAAAGATGCCTTCTCTTGCCTCCCCCTCCATTAAGCCAGCCAGGAAATTTTTACATTCAAATGGGAAAGTCCTAAAAGTGGACACAAAGCTCACATTAGCGGTGTTGCCTCCAGGATTTAAAAACAATCTCAACAACTTGCAAAACACCTAGAATTCTGGGAAGCTCCATCAGGAGAAGGAAAGCTGCTACAGTATGTAGATGACCTCCTAATAGCCGCCCAAACAAAGAAAACTTGTGTGAACTAGACGGTAAGCCTCTTGAACTTTTTGAGGATGCAGGGATACAGGGTAACCAAGAAAAAGGCTCAAGTGATAAAATAGGAAGTAATCCACCTGGGCTACGAAGTCAGTGCTGAACAACAAACTCTAGGGCAAGATTTTAAAAAAGCAATATGCCAAACCCCAAAGCCCCAGACAATAAAAGAAAAAAAAAAAAAACAAAACTTGCAGACCTTTCAAGGAATGACGGGATGGTGTAGATCATGGATTTATAAACTGCTTGTGAAGCCTTTATATGCTCTTATTACATGTGGAAACAGAGACATTCAGTGGATGAAAGAGGCCACACTGGCCTTTAACCAGCTGAAAAATGCCCTCATCAGCCCCAGCTTTAAGACTCGCAGACGTGAGTAAACCATTCTTTTTGTGACCCCATGAGAAGCAAGGGATTGCCCTGGGAATACTGGCACAGCACCTGGGTCCGTATTGACGGGCAGTGGCCTACTTCTCAAAGCACATAAGTTTACTTTAGGCCAGAAAATGACTGTGCTAGTGTCCCACACAGTGTTCGCAGTGCTGGAAGTGAAAGCCGGGCACTGGCTTTCCCCACATTAGGTTCCTGAAATACCAAGCTATCATGGTGAAACAGGATGATGTAGAAATACTGGTAACTAACATTGTCAACCCAGCTTCTTTTCTCAGCAGAAAATCAAGGGGAACCAATAATCCATGACTGCCTGGAGACCATCAAAGCTACTTACTCCAGTCGTCCGGACCTGAAAAATACCCCTTTTGATGATGCAGAAACCTGGTTCACTGATGGGAACAGCTACTTCACTGGCGAAAAGTGACATGCTGTGTATGCAGTTACTACCTGCAAAAAGGTAATAGAATCTGAACGGTTGCCAACAGACACCTCCATGCAGAAAGCCAAGATAATTGCCCTAATCCGTGCCTTGAAAATGGCAAAAGGAAAGAAAAAAAACATCTACACAGACTCGAAGTATACATTTGACGTTGTACATACACACAGAGGCATCTGGAAAGTGAGAGAGCTGTTGAACTTACAAGGGAAATATAAAATAGTGTGACTGTTAGAAGCAGTCCAACTGCCCGAAAAGGTAGCAATTATGCACATCAAAGCACACCAGAAGGTGAGCTCAGAATTAGAAGAAGGAAGCGAGCCGGTGGACAGAGGCAAAAGAAGCACCAAAAGGTGAGATAACAACTGAGGGAGCCTTGATCCCAGACAGGCAAATCTCCCTTGAAGGTAAGCCAACATATAATAAGAAAGATAGAAAGCTAATTGAGGATCAGAAAGGAACATATGCAAGAGACATTACGAAGATCCCTCATCTGACTCATGATCATCGACGAGGACAGAGACTGAAAACCCAGAAGAAGACCCCAGAGGGGAAAGAGGACTTTTTGCACAAGGAGTCTGGGCCAGATCGAGGTGGGATGTCTGCCATGTGCAGGTGCCCGAACTGGTAGTGCAGGCTACGGTAGACTGCATGGTTCTCGCTGCCAAGGCAGAGAGGACTGCGCTGAAGGAACCATCCTGTACACCTGCTCTGTACCATTACCCCAAAACAATGGGCCTTATTCCCCCACCTCTTGGCCAGCTGCCCCTCGCTTTCGAAAAGACTATAAAGGGACTTTCTGAAAAGACCCCTACGAGATCTCCCCACGGAAGATGAAGGATCTATTGGTACCAGACCACAAGGATTTCGTTGTGCCGTTGGTAGCTATAACCCCTTAACCCCCTCTTTTTCTCTCTATACTTTGCTTCTTTATATATCTCTCTCTCCTCTATCGCATAATCATGTTGTTGGCACTCAATAAAAGTGCTTTTGGTTTTGATTGAAACTAAAAATCATTGTCCCTGTTTCTTTAGCACTCTGAGATTCGGGTAACGAACCATCATGACTCCTGCTTTGTCACCCTGATTTTTGTAGAGTGCTGTGTTATACTTGGTAGCAAAGGTTCTCATAGATTTTATGTAAACACAGTCCATGTTTGTCTAACTGGCCAAGGATTGTTTTGTACATTGAATATTGTTTTTCATTCCTTTCCTGAAAGCGGAGAAGGTTGATGGACTGTGTTTCTCACCTATGGAATTGGAGAGGTGGCAACCTCATTGTCCAATCCATGATTGTCTGTAAAAAGATATATAAATGAAAGAATAAAGAGAGGCTGGGCTCTTCTTTTCTCTGCCCAGCCTTGGTGGCTCTGACCTGATCTGAGTGCCTGATTCTTTCGTGTCCGACCGTGTGACACCTCTTGTGTTAGCAGATCGTGACAACATATAACCAAGAAGGATGGGCTATCACCCCAGAGGGAAAGCTAATTTTTCCGTCTCATCTGACATGGTCATTGGTGAGGGAAGAACATCAGAAAACACATTGGGGTATAGACACTTTGAAAACTATTTAATTGGAAGAATTATTGCCAGAAATTTATATACCACCATTACAGAGGTAACCCGGCAGTGTGACCTTTGCCTCCAGACTAACCCCAAAAACACTCCCAAACCAAAACTTGGCCAAATTGGAAAGGGCCATGGACCCGGACAACAGTGGCTGTTGGATTACACTATGTGTGTTATAGAAAAGCAGGCCTGGAAGGCCCAGAGATGAGCCTCTTCCCTAGGCTCGAAGGTGACCTGGAAGCATATCCAGGTCACCAGGGATGGGCATGCTAAGAGAATCATGGGTTTGTGGCCTTCTGCACCTAGTGTGTGAGTATTGTATGTTGTGACCTTATAGGGTGTTGTTTATCTTTCTTGTTTATATGATGGCACATCCTGTGTGTGAGATGGTATAAAGGGAATTTTCACTGCGTAGTAGTGGGCAGTAGCCATAAGGCAGTAGCCATAGTAGGAGTCATAGGAGTAGTCTTCGAAAGTAGTCATAGAGTGATCTGTAGTAGTCTTAGTCTCTGTCTGTATAATAAAGATCTCTGTACAACATCACCATCTCATCTGAGAAGTCCAATGCCCCTGCGTTGAATACTGCAAGTGGCAAATCGACTTTTCAGAATTGCCAAGAAAAGAGAGGTATCGATACTTGTTTGCATTAACAGATACCTTTTCAAGATGGCCAGAAGCTTTCCCTACCAGAACTGCTAAGGCTCGGGAAGTGACCGAAGTGTTACTATAAGAAATAATACCACGCTTTAGAGTTCCAGATACAATATCCTCAGATAGAGGACCACACTTTATTTCAAAGGTGGGGCAACAAATTAGCCACCATCTAGGCATAGATTGGGAGCTTCATACTCTGTATCATCCTCAATCCAGTGGGCAAGTAGAGAAAAATAACCACCTGATCAAACAACAAATTGTAAGACTAGGGCAAGAGGCCAATTTGCCTTGGCCCCAATCTCTTCCATTAGCATTGCTATGGATTCGAACTAAACCCAGAACCAAAGAAAAATTAAGTCCCTTTGAAATACTCTATGGGAGACCATATGGAGTACAGAAGGGAATATCTACCCTAATTGGGGATGAAATGATGGCTGTTTATATGATAGCATTGAGCAAACAACTTGGAAAAATTGAAAAGCATGTAGCTGGAACTCAAAATCAAGGTTTGGACAGCCCTGTTCATGACATACAACCTGAAGACTATGTATATGTTAAGTCTTTTATAGAAAAAACTTTGGAACCACAGTGGGAAGGATCATTCCAGGTACTCCTTACCACCTATACTGCAATCAGAATTAAGGAGCAAAACTTCTGGATCCATCATTCTAGAGTCAAAAAGGCCCTGGAGGCTCCTTGGCAAGTGACCCATGGTGATAACAAACTGAAATTGAAATTTATCTGGACAAAATGAAAATATTAGGAAAAGTAATTATTTTTTTGTAGTCATATTTGTAATCTTAGGTTGGGAAGTTGTTTATAGACAAGAAGACAATGTTTGGTTTCAAGGGGGAATATATGTGTTGATGTCAACCCAAAATCTGCCACCAGGGTGGAACTTAACCTTTAAAATTGTGGTTTTACAGAATCAACAACCAATTGAAAAAGATAAATGGACAATTGAGAAAAATGAAAAGAATGAAGTAAACCAGTATCTTAACACTATAAAGAAGTCAACCCATATAGGATTTATAACCTTTGGGACACTAAATTATTGGAGAAGCACAGGGTATGGGGAACCAACAGTGATACAGGTGTTAACTGAACCAGATGAACAAATGCTGGAAGTTCAAAATTGTACTAGAGGCAGCCCATGTGTAATAAGCTCTGTATGTTAATATAATTTTACAGCAACCCAGTCAGTAATTGTGTAATGTGGGCTGAATTTTGTTAATAACCAAGGATAGAACTTTGACTTTTGAAACAAGCTGGATTATTAGAGTCGGACTTCGAGTCCCAGCAGAGCCCTCTAAACTCATTACCTTTAATCAGAGCAATACTGAGTGGTCTTGGTCCCAAGACTTTATGTAGTTTACTGAATCCATGGGAAAGTACTCTGATATAAAAAATTTAAATTTGTTAACTGTAGTCATGTATATGTAAAGCAAAAATAAAATAAATTTTTAAAAAAAGATATGGCAATTTTAGGGGACTGTAAGAAAGAAAATTAAAATAGTATGCCAAATAATTAATGGGACTAATAATTTAAAAAACCCAACTTAAATCAGTGTTTTTGCTACAGATAAACATGAGGAAATTTGTAATAATTTGAATGAATTGGATTGCTAGTGCAGTTTTATATCAGTATAGACCGTAGAAGTGGTTTGGTTTTGGGCACATAATTTTAACAGGATTTTATTTCCAAACCACACTATTTAAACTTGAACCCAGAATTTATGAAATTGAGCCTTATGTATTGAGAAATATTGGTTAATAACTAATATTTCTGAGATTTAGCCAACCTTTTATACAGACATCCTTTTGAGGGCTAGACAACAGGGTCACAAAGGCAAACACTTTTTAAGGGCAGAACACGAAGGGATTTAAATTAAGTGTTAGGAACCTGATTAGGAGTTTTAAATGAGAGCAACTATTGCAACAGAATTGAGACAACCCTTGTAGTCTTCCTTATTGGCATTAAAAACCAATTAGTGGCAAGTTTCTAAAATATTGTCAAGTTGGGAACAAACCCAAGAGCAAGATCATAACTTAATAATTAATGCACTTAGTGTGGCCCAAGACAACGTATCGTTGGCCCTCAGTTGTATAGAAGCACAATTATGGATGTAGTCAGTGATTTTTTTTTAATCATAAGGGAAAGAAATGAAGGTGCTTTCCCTATTGAAATTTGAAAAGTTGTTTGGGACAATGTCACTGATGAAGAAAAGAAGCTCCAATCATGGTGGACCCTAGTGAATTTTACCAACATGACCACAGCCTTTGTTTTTATTATATGTAAATTATGAAGAAACAATACATTATCCCTCTGAGCATAGGTTATGGGCTCAGAAAGTAGAAGAAAAATGGCAAACTGTAAATTGAGAGTCTTGTGTTACTCGGGAACAACAAGGATTTATTTGTGAGAGTAACACGATTGATGCTAAGAACATATGTCTCGATGCTGAACGACATTTCTCACTTTGAAGTTCACCCAGACACTACCCAGAAAACCGTGCTTGTATATATTGGTCAGGGTTGTGTATGTTCAAGAACTGCTTGTGCCTTTTTGGTGATGACTTTAGCTGTTGGGAATTATTTTAATTTTTGTATTTGTAATTTTGTTAAGATTATTGGGTGTGACTTTTCGTATTTAGCACCAGTTGTGTCCCACCAATTGATAAAGTCTAATTATACTATGTATCATAGACTGACACCTACACCTATTGGAATGAACCTGAGATTTGTAAGACAATTGGTAAGGCACCAGGACTTGACTGAAATCCTGAAAGAAATCCGGGAAATGGGAAAAACACTTTGATTACCATCCATCATAACACAGAAAAAATAATCAGAGTTTTATAAAGAGTAAAACAAGATGCAAGTCATCACTGGTGGGATGCACTTTTTGGATGGTCACCCACTGCAACTGGCATTCTAAATACGTTGTGTCACCCCACTGTTGTTTTATTGATATTAGTTGGTGTTAGCCTTGTTTTATCTGTTATGTTATTTTTTTGGAATTGGAGAATGTTGTGACGGATGGCAATCCTAACTTTTGTATCAAATGTACATGGTAAAGCGTTAAAAGACACCACAGAAGCTTGTTAGAAGAGAAATCTGTATATTAGTAAAAGAATTTACTGACTTTTATAGAAAAGGGGGGACTGACACAAGGGTCTTGGGATTTTAAGGGTTAGTCAATGATTGTATTGCCAAACTTTGCAGCTGCTTACTGGACAATACATACCGTTTATTCGTGCTTGCCAAACAGAAAAAAAAGATGTAAGGGAGGATGCAGGCCACTGATGAGAGGAAGAAGACCATGACCAAAGATCCTGCTTTTGGATCCTGAAACTAGTTTCAGCCAGCTCTAAGGTTGGGAGTCGGGGCAGGATCTACGAAAGTATGTGCAAGGAGGCAAGGTGACCCCAAGGAAGACTCGTTACTTCATCCCAGAGACCCCAGCCCACGACCACCATGCGCAAAATGACTTTTGAACTCATTAAAATATGAAGCAGAGATAGGTAGTGAATATGTATGAATGAATTGTGTAATCTAATGCATATGTAACCTGTAACCTAATATATGCCAAGCTGAAAGCCAATGATGGTGCGCCAGCTTTTGGAGGAGCAATCCCCCTTGCGCCTGGTGCTGTATTAAAACATACCTACCCTATAACTACCGAGTTGTGGGGTCTTTTCTGCACTTCAAAAGGCAAAAACAGAGCTGGGTGCATAGCATATCTGCTAGAGGCACAGTTTTTGTTCCTTTTGCAATGGGTTAAATATTTTTAACTGTTACATATTCATTAAGCTCAGAAGAAAATTTACACTTCAGACACCCCTTTCCCCCTGGTCTCTGCCCCCCTTCTCGCCTGAATGTCGCCTCTTCAGGTGTCTGGACAGTGTCAGGCAGAGGCTTCTGGAGTGCTGTGAATTGGGGCAAGAGGTCTTACCTTCTCTTGTTTCTCTTGAAATTCCTTTGCACTGCAAATCATCAGCTCAAAAGACATTTATAGCTATATATTTATGACTACATTTTTCAATACATCACAATTATCTTGAGGTTATAATTTTTACTACAATCTTGTTTCTACTTAATCATATTTTATAATAACACTATTTCTACACAATATACGAAGAGCCAACATTTATCATTTACTCATTCATTACAGACTGGTAGAGAACTTTATTTTAATTTCACTGCAACACCACATCTTCAAAAAATAAGTGTACAGATATTCCTGTGTCTCTGTCACTCCACTACTTTATTGAACTGAAGTCATGGCCCTTCAGCTTCTCTGAGCAGCCCTCTAAGCAGAAACATGGGATCCAAGAACAATTCTACTTAAGGAAGGGCTAGAGATGAAGGATTATTGAACTGAAGAGTGTGAGGTGGGGAGTGGCAGAAAGAAGCTCCTTTTTGATATGGTTTGTCACTTCTCTTCCTCTGTGAGTTAATGCCTTTCTCTGTTCATGCTTCACAGATTGTCTCTCCCACTAGGCTCAAATTCTGCCTCTCAGCAGCCAAGGGGTATGGGAAATAAATCCTGAATGCAGACAAGGAGTGCTTAAAATCTGTGATCTCAGTTGCAGGATGAACTGAGAAGCTGGATACCCTGGTTGAAGTCTGCCAAAGCTCAGAGGAGCATAGCAGCGTGCCAGATCCTCCCTGGATTTGAGCATATCAGCCTGGTAAGTGTCCAGTAAGGGGGCCCAAATTGCAGTGCTGCTTTTGTGGTACACCATCACTAATACAGTGGCTTTACTATAGAACTCATCTCAAAACCAAACCAGTTTCCCAAGCTAATGCAGGACAAGGCCTTGAAGACAAATAATGATGTATTTATATAGGGCATTTCTTTTTACCAGCAAACATGATAAAAAAGCACATTGACTCCTGATTACAATGTTAGAGATGGATGAAGAACATCTTTCATTATGACAGAATCATAAATCATGCCGAAATCCTGATATGTCTTTTTTCATTGGAAAGTAATTTTTTAAATGGGATATAATTAAGTTGCTTAGAGCCACATATTATCTATTTTAAAACTATTATTCTTCTCATGTGAAAACTGTCAGATTAAACACGCTGGTTCTGTTTTGTTTTTAAATGAAGCTAATAATAAACCTGACCACTGTTCATCACAGCAATTCAGAGTGCTGCTAGGAACTGTCCCATGTGAAGAAATTATAAGGAAAATAAACCTGTAAGTGAAACCATGCTGTAGGTGCACCAGCAAACTGCCCTGACATGGAAGACAGATAAGTAGTAAGAGACCAGACTATCTGCATCAGGAATTCTCCAGTGACTTGAATATCAAAAAGGAAATCCTACAAAGAGCGAAATCAAGGGCATACTGTATAAGCAGCAGCCTGCTCAGGCCATCCTAACCTTGATTAACAGCTGTTCTCCCATGGGAAAGCACATACCAAAGGATAAGTCCAGCCATAAATACCTGTGCTTTGACGTACAGTCCAGAAAACTGGGCTGTGAACGTGTGTGGGATGAATAAGAGCTAGAAACATCGGCTCTACTTTTCTTGGTTTTGTGTGGTTACTTTCTCTCTCCTACTGGCTGGCTGTGTAATTGATCCTAAAACTTTTACACAGGAGAAATGTAAATACTCAAGTGTGTTAAATAAAGATGATCCTGTGTGACGGCCGTGGAAGTTACCTCCAAGACTCCAGGGGTTGCAGAAGACCAAGAAGAGAAGAAAGGACTTTGGTGGAGGGCTTCCAAGACTGCTAAGTTCCCCCCGGGGACTGAAGTGACCATGGTTTAGCCCAGGGCTGGATAAAATCTCCAGGGCAAACTTACTTGGTTACTAGTTAAGTCTATCATCTCCCCCCTTTTAGAAGGTTCCCTGTTACTGGATGGTTGATACACTGTTACTTCTTACCTCCTCCCTTCTCCCCCTTCCACTGGACTTGTTCCCTGGTCCTGCCCTTGTTCCTCCCCTGGACCCTCAGATGATTGGTTAGTACGTGTCCCTCATAAGGTGGTCACAGAGAGTATTCGGGGCTTTTGGTCCCTGGATTCCCTCTGTGCTGGACTTCCTACAATAAAGTCGCACAGAATTCTTCCATACCAGAAGTCCCTCTCTCTTTATTTCTACTTCAGCAGCTAGCGATCGCAGCTCCTCGCTCCCGACGTGTCACTCTGCTGGGCGAGCAGCTTCACTGGCCGGTGTCTAAGTGATGCCACCAGAGTGCCCCCTCAGGACAGGGACACTTCTGGAATGTGGCCAGCTGGAGGCTGTCCAGAATCCGGGCTGGATACCGACAGCTAGTGACAATCCTGCTCGATGACAAAGTGGGGATCTGTTATTCTCAATCGCTACAGCACATAAATGAGATGGGAAATAAAGCAGTGGCATAAACATGCAGGGATAAAACTAGAAAGAATCAGTCACAAAATGAGTTACAACTTTCCTGAAGAATAAAATGGAAGAAAGAGAGATTCTATAAATACCAAGAAGTTAGAGGAAGAGAGGGGTAGAGGCACAAATAACAGATACCCAGAGTTGAGGGAAATGTTTTCCTAATTTTGCTACTTTCTTCACATGCACATAAATATTAATGATAGGTACTTAACAATGCTATTTTTTTAACAGAATGACATATGCCAGAGTAGGGAAAAAAACAAGTAAAAGAATGTTTGAGTAAGTGTCCTGGGTTAGTTGGGAGGAGTCAAAATCTAGGAAGTGACCTATATTGCAGGAAGTGATACAACTTCCTTCCTGAGAGAGAGAGCCAATAACCAGGCAGTTTTAAGGATTTATATGTAGGTAAACCAATTAAAAAGTTGATCCATCCTTGAGGAAAACACCATATATAAGCGAAGACCCTCTCAGCCTCTTCCTCTTTTGACCTGCTGCTGTGTAGAGAGGAACATCTCCCTGCCTCTCTCCCGGGTAAGGCCCTGTTCCCCCCCCCGCCTCCTTCCAAAGGAGGGATGGGGGGGGGAAGGGAGGTTTAGGGCAGCCATGCCGCTGCAGCTGGGCATGGGGGAGGAACTGGCCAGAATTTTCAGCAGATACAGTTCAGCCGACATGTCAGCTACACGAGACAGGGCCAGGCCCCTGCTCCGGGCCAGACAAGGACCGGGCCGAACTCCATCCAGCTCAGGCCAGGCCCTGCCCTGTCACCCTGGGCCTGGCCGGCCCTACCAGACCAATCCAGCTTTGCAGAGCCAGGCCACAGAGACTCTGAGTGCTTCTGCCATCCAGCTTGGACCTTTTCAAACAGCCCGGCAGAGAGCACGTGATCGTCACACTGCCGGAGAGAGAGAGAGAGATTGACTCTATCCATGCCTGGACTAAACTTACAGACACCCATCCTTCCTCGCAGAGAGAAGAACGAGTGAGGACATCTACATAAATGCAGCATAGAGTTTTTACAGTCAGTGAGGAAAGCAGAACTGATACCTAGAGGGAGGTGTATGAGAAGTGCTTTGAGAGTGAAGCTGAAAACTCTTTTGGAGAACCATGGTTGGGGACTGAGCTAATAAATTCCCTGTAATATATGAAGAAATAGTCCAAAGGGGGGATGTGAGGTTCTAATTGCAGCCAGTGAACTGAAATACCTGGGTAAAGACAAGTAAGTGTTGAAATAAGTACAGCCTGATGAGAAACTAGAACCAAGGGAGAGGAGAGGCTGTGACCCAGAGCCCTGGTCCCAGGGGAATACCAGAGAACTTGTGTTGTCAGGAGAACCTGTGTTGCTCAGCACAGAAGAAGGGATTTTCTTTGTTGCTGCAATTGAACAGTGCATCCTTAAAAAGGTACCCCATGGACTGTTCATGACCCACCGTAGTGGCTGTGGGAAGGCTACTGGTGTGGGAGAGATCCACCATTAAGCTGATCTTTCTTCCGAGCAGCAGCTGATGGTGAGGCAGAAGACCCATAAAAACTGTATTTTTCTTACAGAAAATCCATGGTATAAACAAAAGAGACTTCTCTCCCTAAATGAACTGGAGCAAGAGCTATGTCTGAGGTGGTAAACTGACTGGAGGTCGAAGTGTTGTCTTTTGTGTGTTGTCAGGGAGAAAGAAATGGAGAGGTGGGGGAAGGAGGGGTGGTCTGAGGAGTTTGTTTTGGTTTTTCTTGGGTTTTTTTTCTCTTTTCCTCTTTGTCTTAGGTATATTAATGAAGTTTCTTTATACTTTATAAAGTTTGAGCCTGCTTTGCCTACTCCTAATCCTCATCTCACAGCAAACATGAGGTAAATTTTGCTAAGTGTGCTGGCATGTGGCCAGAACCTCAAATAGGCGAACTGGAACCACTGCAATAAGTCAGACGTATGCAAGTCTCTAGTGCTTGCTGAAATTCATTTAATACCTACTGGGCTCTTGGCTTATCTATGAGAGTTCCTGAATCAGTGGATAAGTCACCAGGGCCTACAGCAACTATGTAGCTTAAGATGGAAATACTGTCAGCATGATACTTACAATTTTTGTTAATTATCAGAAATCTGCCATTATAATATACATTTTGAAAATTATTTTAAACCAAACATGCACTCGGCTTAAAGCCTTGCTATTCCTTAACTATTACCATCATGGCACCTGGGTTTTAAAAAAAGGAAAAGAAAAATTTAGTAAAGTTTTTGTTTCTTAAATTTGGTGTTCACAGCAGGCTTAGATTTCGACACTATTAAGAAGTTGTTGGCTGTTTGCAGGGTTATAACCATTCCTGCTTTTAAAAATGGGAAAGGAAGAACCTAGGGGATTACAGAGTACTCTGCCTAACGTCAATACTGAGAAAGATAATGAGACAAATTATTGAGAAGTAAATTCATACACACCATGAGAAGAAGGTGATAAGAAGTGTCCAACATGAATTTGTCAAACGAATCTAATTTCCTTCTTGAATAAGGCAACTGGCCCAATAGATAAGGAAAAGCAGTTCAAATTATTGTATGTAAGACCCAAGATGTATCTTGACCTGAGTAAAGCTTTTGGCATCATCCTGTATGCTCATAAATGAACTGGTGAAAGCTTTTCCATTTGAAATCACTCCTAACTCAATCCACTGTCAAAAGTAAACCTAATACATGGTTGTTGGTGGCTGCACTTGGAGGTGTCTTGCACAGCTCCTAATGGATAGGCTTCTGTTATCATTTCAATAAAGATTTAGATGCCAGAATAAGAAATAATTATATACCTATAAGCTTGGTACATGACAACATGTAAGGATTTGCAAAATGTGCTCAAGGACAGAATTAGAATACAAAATTATCCTGATAGGTTGTGAAATCCAACATCAAAAATTTTAACAAAAGCGATCGCAGAGGGCTGCATTTGGGAGGATGAAATCAAAAGCATAACCACAAAATGCCACTGCAGATAAAGATCTAATTATTAATGAGGGCCATGAAGGAGCCAACAGTGTGATGCTGTTGAGGAAAAGAGATAAATGTAATTCTAGATTTTCTTGAATTGTCTGCTCAAAACAGTGTATGTAAGATGAGATAATTAGCACCCTCTTTTTGGCACTGGTGAGGCCTCAGCTATAATACTGTTTTACTCTGAGGCATCATAATTCCAGAAAGATGTAGGTCAGCTGGAAGCAATCCAGAGATCAACAAGGATGAAGATTGGAAAATTGGATCCATAAAGCAAGGTTGCAAGTTCTAGTTTTGTTTTCATCTTAAAAAAAAAAAAAAAAAAAAAAAAGGTTATATGGTGTTCAAGTGTCTTTGAGTACATAAAAAAAAAAGGTTATATGGTGTTCAAGTGTCTTTGAGTACATAAAAAGCTATTACAAAGAGGGTAGTGTTATGTTTTTTCATGCCCACTAATGACACACAGAATGTCAAGGAAACCTGTTTTCAGCTATACTATAAGTATTACAGTAATACATTCTAACTAGAAGAAAAGATTATTGCTGGGATATATTACCCAAGAAGGTTGTATAATACTTGCCATTATTGATTTTAGATACAAATCAGAGGGACTGCCATCTGCACTTATCAAGACAGTTGTGGACTTTCTTTGAAGCTAGGAGATGTACCAGGTGCATGTTTTGTAGCAGGTGGCTGAGATCACTGGAACTGTGACAGAGCATACAAATTATTACAAGGTAATCCATAACATATTTTCACTAAGAAAGCATTTGAAAATTCCATGTGTGGTTCTGGGCATATTCAATTTCTGTTATGGAATATTGCACAGGTTGTTCTTTGGTATTTTTTTTAAACATCTTTCCTTTGATTTTGTGTTGTGGGATTTTTGGTTTGTTTGTATTTTACCTCAGGAAGGCTTGGTGCAGCTTTGATTAAAAATACTGAGGAATAACAAACTACATAACCCCTTGAGATCCCATCCAAATCTGTACTTCTATGATTTATGTGTGTCATAGGGTAATCACTGTTAAAAATTCCCAGTGTAGAAAGAGGAGGTGGAGTCAGAAATGAGGTAGCCAGCATAAACTCTGCCTACCTAAAAAACTCATAAAACCAGGAAAGCACCTGAAGAAACTCTCTTTGAGGCTTCTGGTTCGCAGAGGAAAGACGCTGCTCTCCTCCCCTCCGCACCAGCTGGGTAAGGTCTCTCCCAGACCACATGGTCTGGGAACTGCTAACCCACATGGTGTGGGGGGGAGGGGGAGGAGAGAGAGAAAGAGAAAACTCAGGCTGCTTCATCTTGCTGTCCTTGGCTAAAGAACTTCGCCAGCTCTGTCTGCCTAGCCTGGGCCAGGCTGGTTTCCCCCCCCGGCCCCTCTCCGCGGCACGGCCCAACAGGAAAGAAGGTTTAGGGTCAGGCCCCGTGGACCTCGGGAGCGCCCCGCCTAGTTAGCCCCGCAACAAACTCAGCACGGGAGAGAAAACAGAAGGAGCTCAGACTGAGCCCTTCCCGCAGCTCGGGTGCGGTTTTGTTTACTCCTTGCAACTCTGCGCGGGAGGGAGAAAGGACTTGAATTAAGCCTCTCCCGCAGCTCAAACACAGTTTCTGCCGGGCGGCCCCCACGCACACTTCGGCACAGAAAGGAGTTTAAACCAGCCCCCTGCAGCACGGACGTGGTCCCGCCGGACCCTTACGATTTCAAACGTGGCTTAGATGAGAGCCAGCATGGACGGGCTCTTTTCTTTCAGTTCAGGCACGGACTCAACGACATTCAAACCACATGGGCGAAAGCCACGTGACTAGCACCCAGCTAAAAGACAAATTAACTGTTTCTTTCTAGTATCAGAATAAGACTTTAAAAAACATTCATTTCTCCTTCTCCAAAACACTGCTCTGTTATCAACACCAGCTACCAAAGCAAAGTACAGCAGTGTAAGGCCTGTGAGCTTTACCCCAGTCAGACCCAATACACACACAGAAAGAGCATAAAAATAAAGGCACCTACAAAAGGTACAACATAGAGACTTTAAGTTAATGACTATAACAAAGCTTATTTTTTCAAAGAAAGAAGAGATGAGGAGTGCTTTAATGCTGAAAGTTCTTTTGTAAAAACATGTTGATAAAGTTAGCTGTAATATACCCTGTAATATATGAATAATGGTCTAAAAGAGGTGAGAAAAAGGGAATATAATGTTCTAAGTTATAAGCGGTAGACTGAGACTTATGTGTATTAAGATTTTTCTTTCCTCGCCCCAGGAAAACAGTAGAAGAAAACTTGTGTTGCTAATAACAAAGTAAGGGGATGTCATTGTCACTGTAATAGAAACATTTGCTCTCAAAAAGAACACCTCAATGACCATCATATGTCCAGTGGTGTGGCCCTGAGAAAGCTACTGAAATGGGAAGAGGTCTAGAAAAGCAAATACCTCTCTTCAAAGAGAGAATCGCTTACTAGAAAGCTAATAACCATAGAAACTGTGTTTCCTGTGGGAGTCAGCATGATAAAACAAAAGAAAACTTCTTTCTCTACATAAATTAAGAAAACTGTTTTGTTCCAGAGGTGGTAGATTAACTATAAGTTGAAGTGCTACCTTTTGTATGGTCAACAAGAAAGAAAATAAGAAAGGTGGGGAGGGGAAAAGAGTGTTCTGAAAAGTTTAGTGTTGATGCCTAATTATTATTCCTGTTTTAAGTCTGTTAATAAAATTCCTTTTTCTATTCCTTAACGTATAAGCCTGCTTTTGCCTACTATTAATCCTTATCTCACAACAAAATCAAATAATCTAAACTACAAAATTAATCTTCATACCTGTCCTGGTTTGAAGGACAGGTGTCTGTTAAGGAAGGCAGGAGCCTCCCTTGGGGTGGGAAACTGTAACCCCTCTCCCTCCTTGTTATTATAAATTTGAAATCAAGAGGCTCTCAGGCAAAGAGATGGGAATAGGAATAACAGTTCTTTACTACTATCTAAAACAAGGATAACAAATAACAACAACTATAACGTTAACCAACAAACAGAACCAGAAACCCAGTGGCAGCCTGCTCGGCTTCAGGCACCTTTTCCCTTTGGTGCAGTTCCAGTCACAGCCTGCAGGGGCGCTCTGGGTTCGGTGATTCCCCAGTGCCTGCAGGGGGCGCTCCGGCGTGAGCTCAGGTAGCACACGGCGAATGGCGACTGCCCGAAGCACGGAGGGATGGAGGAGAGCCCTTGCTCCACAGACCCTCGGGAGGGGGGAGCAGCTGGTGTCGGTGCTGCAGCAGGATCCCCGGACACAGGGAGCTGGGACGGTAAGGGGTCTCCACGTGCAGGGAAAAACCCCGCTACAATGTAGCGGAGAAAACTCAGAGCGGGCTGGTGGCAGGCAGGTCGGCTCCGGATGGGGCAGAGGGCAGAGACTCACAGCAGACGGACCGGCAGCTCCGCGCTGGCTTCTCAGGGGGCCGTGGGTTCAGAAGACAGCAGCTCTGACCGTCCAGCTCCGAGGGTCCCGAGCAAGAGAGTGTGACCTCCCTCTGCCCTTGCTTTTCAGTCTCTCCAAATCTCGCGTTACCAGGCTCTGCTTCCGTGAGGGGCAATTTTGCCCCACCCTGCCACGGAGAAAGTCTCTACCCTTGTGCTTTGTTTCTCTTAAGTACCCAGTCATTTGTGTCCTAGCAACCCATGGGAGAAAAATTCCTGAGGAAAAGAACTAGATCCAACCTTCAACATTCTCCACCCCGAATTTTTTTCCATGCAAACACCTTACATCAAATTTAAACTTTCGAGGTATATACATACATGCAGATACAGATACAAGCGCAGTGTCATAAGTAGTTCACCCTAAAACAAGATCTCCTTGAGGTATGCATCGGGTCTCTCCATCCCTTTGCATCACCCACCAGGTGCAGCCCGGTCCCTGAGCAAAGACAACCCCCCGGATGGGATTGTCTTTACTTGAGGCAGAGTTTACCTAAACAGTCTTTTCCAGCATACCTCTCATGTGTACTACTGGAACTTTATCTCCATCTGTTGTTCGCAAGGGGTCAGAGTGGGCAGGCCCGGCCCGGCTGGAGGAACCTCGGGTGTTCACTAACCATGTGGCCTTTGCCAAATTAGTCTCCCAGTTTTTGAACGTCCCCCCACCCAGTGCTTTCAAGGTGGTTTTGAGCAGGCCATTGTACCGTTCAACTTTCCCAGCTGCTGGTGCATGATAAGGGATATTGTACACCCACTCGATGCCATGTTCCCTAGCCCAGGTGTTTATAAGGCTATTTTTGAAGTGAGTCCCATTGTCGGATTCAATTCTCTCGGGGGTACCATGTCTCCCAAGAACCTGTTTTTCGAGGCCCAGGATGGTGTTCCGGGCAGTGGCATGAGGCACAGGGTAGGTCTCCAGCCATCCTGTGGTGGCTTCCACCATTGTGAGAACGTAGCGCTTGCTTTGGCGGGTCTGGGGCAGTGTGATGTAATCAATCTGCCAAGCCTCTCCATACTTGTATTTGGACCACCGTCCACCATACCATAGAGGCTTTACCCGCTTGGCCTGTTTGATCGCAGCGCACGTCTCACAATCATGGATCACCTGGGAGATACTGTCCATGGTTAGGTCCACCCCTCGGTCTCGTGCCCACTTATAGGTGGCATCTCTGCCCTGGTGGCCTGAGGCATCATAGGCCCATCGGGCTAGGAACAGCTCCCCTTTGTGTTGCCAGTCTAAATCTATCTGTGCCACCTCAATCTTTGCGGCGTGATCTACCTGCTTGTTGTTCTGGTGTTCTTCGTTAGCTCGGCTCTTAGGGACATGGGCGTCTACATGGCGGACATTTACGGGTAGCTTCTCTACCCGAGTGGCAATGTCTTTCCATTCATCAGCTGCCCAGATTGGCTTTCCTCTACGCTGCCAGTTGGCCTTTTTTCACCTTTCCAGCCAACCCCATAGAGCATTGGCTACCATCCACGAATCGGTGTAGAGATAGAGCTTTGGCCACTTCTCTCTCTCAGCAATGTCCAGGGCCAGCTGAACAGCTTTGAGTTCAGCAAATTGGCTCGACCCACCTTCTCCTTCAGTCGCTTCTGCAACTTGTCGTGTGGGGCTCCACACAGCTGCTTTCCACTTCCGGTTCATCCCTATGATGCGACAGGAACCATCAGTGAAAAGGGCGTAGCACTTTTCTTCATCTAGCAGTTGATTATATGGTGGAGCCTCCTCAGCCCGGGTCCCTTGTTCTTGCTCCTCTTCATCAGTGAGACCAAAACTCTCACCTTCTGGCCAGTTCGTAATTATTTCTAGGATCTCAGGGCGGTTCGGATTTCCAATGCGGGCGCGCTGTGTGATAAGTGCGATCCACTTACTCCATGTGGCATCGGTGGCGTGGTGGGTAGAGGGAGCCTTTCTTTTGAACATCCACCCCAGCACTGGTAGTCGAGGTGCCAGGAGGAGTTGTGCTTCAGTGCCAATTACCTCTGAGGTGGCTTGAACTCCTTCATAGGCGGCCAAGATTTCCTTCTCTGTGGGGGTGTAGTTGGCTTCAGACCCTCTGTAACTCTGGCTCCAGAATCCCAGCGGTCGGCCTCGAGTCTCTCCAGGCACCTTCTGCCAAAGGCTCCAGGACAAGCCCTTGTTCTCGGCTGCAGAGTAAAGCACATTCCTCACCTCTGGTCCCGTCTGTACTGGGCTAAGCGCTACTGCATGAGCGATCTCTTGCTTGATCTGGGCAAATGCTTGTTGCTGTTCAGGGCCCCAGTGAAAATCGTTCTTTTTGCGGGTGACCAGGTAGAGAGGGCTCACAATCTGGCTGTACTCTGGAATGTGCATCCTCCAAAAGCCTATGGCCCTTAGGAAAGCTTGAGTTTCCTTTTTGTTAGTCGGCGGAGACATCGCAGTGATCTTATTGATGACTTCCGTGGGAATCTGGCGCCGTCCATCTTGCCATTTTACCCCCAAGAACTGGATCTCTCGAGCAGGTCTCTTGACTTTGCTTTTCTTGATGGCAAAACCGGCTTCCAGGAGGATCATGATGATCTTCTCTCCTTTCTCAAATACCTCTGCTGCCGTGTTCCCCCACACAATGATGTCATCGATGTATTGGAGATGCTCTGGAGCTTCACCCTTTTCCAGTGCAGCCTGGATCAGTCCATGGCAGATCGT
>JAVTVJ010002130.1:0-12546 GCA_034509425.1 Eopsaltria australis
AATGGCCCAAAACAGCCCCAAAAAATGACCCAAATATGACCCAAAAATGGCCCAAAAATCTCCCCAAAAATCACCCCAAAAACTGACACAAATATCAGCCTAAAATGGCCCGGAAAATGGCCCCAAAAATGACCTAAAATTGGCCCATAAAATGAGCCAAAATTCCCCCTATAAATGACCCAAAAATAGGCCCAAAGCAGCCCCAAAAAATGACCCAAAAATGACGCAAAAATTGCCCGAAAATGGCCCCAAAAATAACCCCAAAAATGACCCAAAAATTGCATCAAAAGTGATTAAAAAGAGACCCAAAAATAGCCACAAAATGGCCCCAAAATTGGCCCGAAAAATGACCCAAAATTGGCCGTAAAAAAGCCTAGAGATTCCCCCTATAAATGACAGGGAAATAAGCCCAAAAATTACCCCAAAGTTACCCAAAAATTACCCAAAAGTTGCCCAGAATTCGCCCGAAAAATAACACAAAACTTGACCCAAATATGGGCCCAAAATGGCCTCGAAAACGACCCAGAAATGGCCCCGAAAATAGACCCAAAAATGACCCCATAATAGCCCCCAAAAATTAGCCCCAAAAATGACCACAAAAATTGCCGTAAAACAACCCAGAACTTTCCCCTTATAAATCACTAAAAAAATGAACAAAAATAGTCCCAAAAATGGCCCAATAATGACCCAAAAATGGCCAAAATTTGCTCCAAAAATGACACAAAAATTGACCCAAATATGGGCCCCAAATAGCCCAGAAAATGACTCAGAAATGCCCCATAGAATGACCCAAAAATGGCCCCACAAATGACCCAAAAATGACCCCAAAATTGCCCCATATATTACTCAAAAATGGCACAAAAATAATCCAAAAATGACCCAAAAATGACCCAAAAATAGACCCAAAAATGACCCAAAATTGGCCCAAAAAATAGCCCCAAAATGACCTTAAAATGGCCCCAAATATGACCCAAAATTGGCCCTAAAATAATCCAAAATTTCCCCTATAAATGACCCACAAAAAGGCCCAAAACAGCCCAAAACTCACCCAAAAATGACCCAAAAAAAATTTTAAAATCGCTTAAAAATTACTAAAAAATGGCCTCGAAAATGACCCAAATATTCCCAAAAAATGACCCCAAAAATGACCCAAAAATACACCCAAAAATGACTCAAAAATGGCCCCAAAAAATGACGCTACCCGCAAAATCAATTGATACCCAAATATGGCCCAAAATCGAGGCCAGAAAATACGCACTGCCCAAAAATGGACCAAAAATAGGACCACAAAATGAGCGCCAAAAATAATCCCAAAAGTGAATCAAAAATTTGGCCGAAAAATGAGCCAAAAATTCCCCCAACAAATGACCCAAAATAGGCCTAAAATAGCCGCAAAAAATGACCCAAAAATGACCCAGAAATGGCCCCAAAAATCACTCCAAATATAACCCCTAAAAAGCCCCAAAAATCACCCAAAAATGCCCAAAAATGGCCCCGAAACTGACAAAATAATGACCCCAAAAAGCCCCAAGAATCACCCAGAAAAAGAACAAATATGGCCCCAAAACTGACCAAAAAATGGCCCAAAGCAATAAACCAAAAATGACCCAACAGTGTCCCAAAAATGACTCAACAATAGACCCAAAAATGACCCAAAAATGACCCAAAAATACCCCAAAATGGCCCCAAAATTGGCAACAAAAATGAACCATAATCTGGCCTTAAATTAACCCCGCTATTAGCCCTATAAATGACCCAAAAATAGGCCCAAAGAAGTCCCAAAAAATGACCCAAAAATGACCCAAAAAATGACCGAAAAATCGCCCCAAAAATGGCACAAAACTTGACCCAAATATCGGCCCAAAATGGCCTAGAAAATGACCCAGAAATGGCCCCCAAAATATGCCCAAAAGTGGCTTAAAATGACCCAAAAATAGCCCCAAAATGGCCCAAAAACTAGCCCCAAAAATCACTCAAAATTGGCCGTAAATTGAGCCAAAAATTCCCCTTTAAATGACCCAAAAATGGCCCAAAACAGCCCCAAAAAATGACCCAAATATGACCCAAAAATGGCCCAAAAATCGCCCCAAAAATCACCCCAAAAACTGACACAAATATCAGCCTAAAATGGCCCGGAAAATGGCCCCCAAAATGACCTAAAATTGGCCCATAAAATGAGCCAAAAATTCCCCCTATAAATGACCCAAAAATAGGCCCAAAGCAGCCCCAAAAAATGACCCAAAAATGACGCAAAAATTGCCCGAAAATGGCCCAAAAATAATCCCCCAAAAATGACCCAAAAATTGCATCAAAAGTGATTAAAAAAAGAACCAAAAATAGCCACAAAATGGCCCCAAAATTGGCCCGAAAAATGACCCAAAATTGGCCGTAAAAAAACCTAGAGATTCCCCCTATAAATGACAGGGAAATAAGCCCAAAAATTACCCCAAAATTACCCAAAAATTACCCAAAAGTTGCCCAGACTTCGCCCGAAAAATAACACAAAAATTGACCCAAATATGGGCCCAAAATGGCCTCGAAAACGACCCAGAAATGGCCCCGAAAATAGACCCAAAAATGACCCCAAAATAGCCCCAAAAATAGACCCAAAAATGACCCAAAAATTTGCCGTAAAACAACCCAGAACTTCCCCTTATAAATCACTAAAAAATTGAACAAAAATAGTCCCAAAAATGGCCCAATAATGACCCAAAAATGGCCAAAATTTTCTCCAAAAATGACACAAAAATTGACCCAAATATGGGCCCCAAATAGCCCAGAAAATGACTCAGAAATTCCCCCAAGAATGACCCAAAAATGGCCCCACAAATGACCAAAAATTGGCCAGCCACGCAAATGACCCAAAAATGGCCCCACAAATGACCCAAAAATGACCCAAAATTGACGCAAAAATAGCCCCAAAATGACCTTAAAATGGCCCCAAATATGACCCAAAGTTGGCCGCAAAATAACCCCGAAATTCCTCCTATAATTGACCCAAAAATAGGCCCAAAATGGCTCCAAAAATGGCCCCAAAAATGACTCATAATTGGCCGTAAAATAATCCAAAATTTCCCCTATAAATGACCGACAAAAAGGCCCAAAACAGCCCAAAACTCACCCAAAAATGACCCAAAAATAATTTAAAAATCGCTTAAAAATTACTAAAAAATGCCTCGGAAAATGACTCCAAATATTCCCAAAAAATGCCCAAAAATGACACGCAAATACACCCAAAAATGACTCAAATGGCCCCAAAAAAATGACACCAATACAATGACCCCAAATATGGCCCCAAAAATGACCAGAAAAATAGCTCCAAAAATGACCTCGAACTGAACCCAAATATGAGCCAAAATGTCTGGAAAATGACCAGAATTAGTCCCAAAAATAGCCCCAAAATGGCTTAAAAATAAACCCAAAAATAGCCCAAAATTGACCAGAATAATCCACCAAAATGAAGCGCTATAAATTTGGGCTCGAGAAAGATGAAGCTAAATTCCCCCATACGAGAAGATGACCGCTGCAAAAAATCAGGCCTGAAGATATTAGCTCGGCATAAAAGATTTGACCACTCACAAAATGACCCATGGAAATGGCTGTCCAAAAATCACCTGCCAAATATGTATACACCGTAAAAGCCCCAGAAATCACCCAAAAAATGCCCAAAAATGGCCCCGAAACTGACAAAATAATGACGCCAAAAAGCCCCAAGAATCACCCAAAAAAAGTCCAAATATGGCCCCAAAACTGACCAAAAAATGGCCCAAAGCAATAAACCAAAAATGACCCAACAGTGTCCCAAAAATGACTCAACAATAGACCCAAAAATGACCCAAAAATGACCCAAAAATACCCAAAAATGGCCCCAAAATTGGCAACAAAAATGACCCATAATCTGGCCTTAAATTAACCCCGCTATTAGCCCTATAAATGACCCAAAAATAGGCCCAAAGAAGTCCCAAAAAATGACCCGAAAATGACCCAAAAAATGACCCAAAAAATGACCGAAAAATGACCCAAAAATGGCACAAAACTTGACCCAAATATCGGCCCAAAATGGCCCAGAAAATGACCCAGAAATGGCCCCAAAAATATGCCCAAAAGTGGCTTAAAAATGACCCAAAAATAGCCCAAAATGGCCTAAGAAATAGCCCCAAAAATGACTCAAAATTGGCCGTAAAATGAGCCAAAAATTCCCCCTTTAAATGACCCAAAAATAGGCCCAAAACAGCCCCAAAAATCACCCCAAAACTGACTACAGATAATATCAGCCTAAAATGGCCCCGGAAAATGGCCCAAAAATGACCGCTAAAATTGCCATAAATGAGGCCAAAATTCCCCCTATAAATGACCCAAAATGAGGCCCAAAGCAGCCCGCAAAAAATGACCCAAAAATGACGCAAAAATTGCCCGAAAATGGCCCCAAAAACAACCCCAAAAATGACCCAAAAATTGCATCAAAAGTGATTAAAAAAAGACCCAAAAAAAGCCACAAAATGGCCCCAAAATTGGCCCGAAAAATGACCCAAAATTGGCCGTAAAAAAACCTAGAGATTCCCCCTATAAATGACAGGGAAATAAGCCCAAAAATTACCCCAAAATTACCCAAAACTTACCCAAAAGTTGCCCAGAATTCGCCCGAAAAATAACACAAAAATTGACCCAAATATGGGCCCAAAATGGCCTCGAAAACGACCCAGAAATGGCCCCGAAAATAGACCAAAAAATGACCCCAAAATAGCCCGAAAATAGACCCCAAAATGACCCCAAAATAGCCCCAAAAATAGCCCCAAAAATGACCCAAAAATTTGCCGTAAAACAACCCAGAACTTCCCCTTATAAATCACTAAAAAATTGAACAAAAATAGTCCCAAAAATAGCCCAATAATGACCCAAAAATGGCCAAAATTTGCTCCAAAAATGACACAAAAATTGACCCAAATATGGGCCCCAAATAGCCCAGAAAATGACTCAGAAACGCCCCCAAGAATGACCCAAAAATGGCCCCACAAATGACCCAAAAATGACCCAAAAATAGACCCAAAAATGACCTTAAAATGGCCCCAAATATGACCCAAAGTTGGCCGTAAAATAACCCCGAAATTCCTCCTATAATTGACCCAAAAATAGGCCCAAAATGGCTCCAAAAATGGCCCCAAAAATGACTCATAATTGGCCGTAAAATAATCCAAAATTTCCCCTATAAGTGACCCACAAAAAGGCCCAAAACAGCCCAAAACTCACCCAAAAATGACCCAAAAATAATTTTAAAATCGCTTAAAAATTACTACAAAATGGCCTCGAAAATGACCCAAATATTCCCAAAAAATGACCCCAAAAATGACCCAAAAATACACCCAAAAATGACTCAAAAATGGCCCCAAAAAATGACCCAAAACAATGACCCAAATATGGCCAAAAAATGACCAGAAAATAGCTCCAAAAATGACTCAAAAACTGACCCAAATATGAGCCCAAAATGTCCTGGAAAATGACCCAGAATTAGTCCCAAAAATAGCCCCGAAATGGCTTAAAAATAACCCAAAAATAGCCCCAAAATGACCCCAAAAATAACCCCAAAATTGACCAAAATTTGGCCGAAAAATGAGCCAAAAATTCCCCCAACAAATGACCCAAAATAGGCCTAAAATAGCCGCAAAAAATGACCCAAAAATGACCCAGAAATGGCCCCAAAAATCACTCCAAATATAACCCCTAAAAAGCCCAGAAATCAACCCAAAAAATGCCCAAAATGGCGAAACTGACAAATAATGACCTCCAAAAAGCCCCAAGAATCACCAAAAAAAGACATATGGCCAAAACTGACCAAAAAAATGCCCAAAGCAATTACCCAAAAATGACCCAACAAGTGTCCCCAAACAATGACTCACAATAGACCAAAAAGACCCAAATGCCCAAAAATACCCCAAAATGGCCCCAAAATTGTGCAACAAAAATGACCCATAATCTGGCCTTAAATTAACCCCGCTATTAGCCCTATAAATGACCCAAAAATAGGCCCAAAGAAGTCCCAAAAATGACCCAAAAATGACCCAAAAAATGACCGAAAAATCGCCCCAAAAATGGCACAAAACTTGACCCAAATATCGGCCCAAAATGGCCCAGAAAATGACCCAGAAATGGCCCCAAAATATGCCCAAAAGTGGCTTAAAAATGACCCAAAAATAGCCCTAAAATGGCCCAAAAAATAGCCCCAAAAATGACTCAAAATTGGCCGTAAAATGAGCCAAAAATTCCCCCTTTAAATGACCCAAAAATAGGCCCAAAACAGCCCCAAAAATCACCCCAAATAACTGACCACAAATACAGCCTAAATGGCCCAAAAAATAGCCCCAAAAATGACTCAAAATTGGCCGTAAAATGAGCCAAAAATTCCCCCTTTAAATGACCCAAAAATAGGCCCAAAGCAGCCCCAAAAAATGACCCAAAAATGACGCAAAAATTGCCCGAAAATGGCCCAAAAAATAACCCCAAAAATGACCCAAAAATTGCATCAAAAGTGATTAAAAAAAGACCCAAAAATAGCCACAAAATGGCCCCAAAATTGGCCCGAAAAATGACCCAAAATTGGCCGTAAAAAAACCTAGAGATTCCCCCTATAAATGACAGGGAAATAAGCCAAAAAATTACCCCAAAATTACCCAAAAATTACCCAAAAGTTGCCCAGAATTCGCCGGAAAAATAACACAGAAATTGACCCAAATATGGGCCCAAAATGGCCTCGAAAACGACCCAGAAATGGCCCCGAAAATAGACCCAAAAATGACCCCAAAATAGCCCCAAAAATAGCCCCAAAAATGACCCAAAAATTTGCCGTAAAACAACCCAGAACTTCCCCTTATAAATCACTAAAAAATTGAACAAAAACAGTCCCAAAAATGGCCCAATAATAACCCCAAAAATGGCCAAAATTTGCTCCAAAAATGACACAAAAATTGACCCAAATATGGGCCCCAAATAGCCCAGAAAATGACTCAGAAACGCCCCAAGAATGACCCAAAAATGGCCCCACAAATGACCCAAAAATGGCCCCACAAATGACCCAAAAATGACCCAAAAATAGACCCAAAAATGACCCAAAATTGACGCAAAAATAGCCCCAAAATGACCTTAAAATGGCCCCAAATATGACCCAAAGTTGGCCGTAAAATAACCCCGAAATTCCTCCTATAATTTACCCAAAAATAGGCCCAAAATTGACCTGAAAAATAACCCAAAAATAGCCCCAAAATGGCTCAAAAAATGGCCCCAAAAATGACCCTAAATTGGCCGTAAAATAATTCAAATTTTCCCCTATAAATGACCCACGAAAAGGCCCAAAACAGCCCCAAAATTCTCCCAAAAATGACCCAAAATAACCCAAAAATCGCTTAAAAATTACTAAAAAATGGCCTCGAAAATGACCCAAATATTCCCAAAAAATGACCCCAAAAATGACTCAAAAATGGCCAAAAAATGGCCCAAAATGACTCAAAAATTGACTCAAATAAGGGCCCAAAAATGACCCAAAAATACACCCAAAAATTGCCCAAAACAATGACTCCAGAAAGAACCCAAAAATAGCCCCAAAATGGCCCTAAAAGCGGTTCAAAAAATGACCCATAATCTGGCCTTAAATTAACCCAGAAATAACCCCTATAAATGACCCAAATATAGGCCCAAAACAGCCCCAAAAAATGACCAAATTTGACCTAAAAATGGCCCAAAAATCGCCCTAAAATCACCCCAAAAACTGACACAAATATCAGCCTAAAATGGCACGGAAAATGGCCCCAAAAATGACCTGAAATTGGCCATAAAATGAGCCAAAAATTACCCCTATAAATGACCCAATAATAGGCCCAAAACAGTCTGGGAAAATGACCCAAAAATTGCCCAAGAATTACCAAAAAGTTGCCCAAAAATGGCCCACAATTTGACGCAAAATGAGCCAAAAATTCCCCCTATAAATGACCCAAAAATAGGCCCAAAGCAGCCCCAAAAAACGACGCAAAAATGACACAAAAATTGCCCTAAAATGGCCCCAAAAATAACCAAAAAAATGACCCAAAAATGGCATCAAAAGTGATTAAAAAAGGACCCAAAAATAGCCACAAAATGGCCCCATATAATACTCAAAAATGGCACAAAAATAATCCAAAAATGGCCCAAAAATGACCCAAAAATAGACCCAAAAATTACCCAAAATTGATGCAAAAATAGCCCCAAAATGGCCTTAAAATGGCCCCTAAAATGACCCAAAGTTGGCCGTAAAAAAACCCCGAAATTCCTCCTATAACTGACCCAAAAATAGTCCCAAAATAGACCCGAAAAATAACCCAAAAATAGCCCCAAAATGGCTCCAAAAATGGCCCCAAAAATGACCCAAAATTGGCCGTAAAATAATCCAAAATTTTCCCCTATAAATGACCCACAAAAAGGCCCAAAAACACACCCAAAAATGACTCAAAAATGGCCCTAAAAAATGACCCAAAACAATACCCAAACATGACCCAAAAATGACCAGAAAATATCTCCAAAAATGACTCAAAAACTGACCCAAATATGAGCCCAAAATGTCCTGGAAAATGACCCAGAATTAGTCCCAAAAATAGCCCCAAAATGGCTTAAAAATAACCCAAAAATAGCCCCAAAATGACCCCAAAAATAACCCCAAAATTGACCAAAATTTGGCCGAAAAATGAGCCAAAAATTCCCCCAACAAATGACCCAAAAATAGGCCTAAAATATTCCCAAAAAATGACCCCAAAAATGACCCAAAAATGGCCCAAAAATCTCCCAAAATGACTCAAAAATTGACTCAAATAAGGGCCCAAAAATGACCCAAAAATACACCCAAAAATGGCCCAAAACAGTGACTCCAAAAAGAACCCAAATATAGCCCCAAAATGGCCCTAAAAGCGGTTTAAAAAATGACCCATAATCTGGTCTTAAATTTACCCAGAAATTACCCCTATAAATGACCCAAAAATGAGCCCAAAGCAGCCCCAAAAAATGACCCAAAAATGACGCAAAAATTGCCCAAAAATGGCCCCAAAAATAACCCCAAAAATGACCCAATAATAACCCCAAAGTTGACCAAAATTTGGCCGACAAATGAGCCAAAAATTCCCCCTATAAATGACCCAAAAATAGGTCTAAAATACCCGCAAAAAATGACTCAAAAATGACCCAGAAATGGCCCCAAAAATCACTCCAAATATAACCCCTAAAAAGCCCCAAATATGACCCCAAAAATAACCAAAAATGACCAAAAAAAATGTACCAAAAATGGCTTAAAAATGACCCAAAAATAGCCCCAAAACGGCCTAAAAATAGCCCCAAAAATGACTCAAAATTTGGCCGTAAAATGAGCCAAAAATTCCCCCTTTAAATGACCCAAAAATGGCCCGAAACAGCCCCAAAATTCACCCAAAATTTGCCGAAGAACTGGCAAAAAACGGCCCCAAAAATGGCCCAAAAATGGCCCAAAAATCTCCCAAAATGACTCAAAAATTGACTCAAATAAGGGCCCAAAAATGAGCCAAAAATTCCCCCAAACATGGCCCAAAACAATGACTCCAAAAAGAACCCAAAAATAGCCCCAAAATGGCCCTAAATGCGGTTCAAAAAATGACCCACAATCTGGCCTTAAATTAACCCAGAAATTACCCCTATAAATGACCCAAAAAAAGGCCCAAAACAGCCCCAAAAAATGACCCAAATATGACCCAAAAATGGCCCAAAAATCGCCCCCAAAATCACCCCAAAAACTGACACAAATATCAGCCTAAAATGGCCCGGAAAATGGCCCCAAAAATGACCTGAAATTGGCCATAAAATGAGCCAAAAATTCCCCCTATAAATGACCCAATAATAGGCCTAAAACAGTCTGGAAAAATGACCCAAAAATTGCCCAAGAATGGCCTCAAAAAGTTGCCCAAGAAATGGCCCACAATTGGCCGTAAAATGAGCAAAAAATCACCCAAAAATTGCCTTAAAAGACGACCCAAAAATTACCTAAAAATGGCCCAAAAAGAGCCAGAAAAATGGACTCAAACATGACTCAAAAAATGATCCAAATATGGGCCCAAAATGGCCCCCAAAATAGCCCGAAACTTGGCAGAAAAATGGCCCAAAACTATGACCTAAAAAGACGACCCAAAAATGACCCCAAAATGACCCCAAAATGACCCCAAAATGGCTAAAAAATGACCCAAAACTAGCCTCAAAATGGCGACAAAAATGGCCCCAAAAATGACCCAGAATTGGCTGTAAAATAACCCAGAAATTCCTCCTATAAATGACACAAATATAGGCCCAAAATAGCCCCGAAAAATGACCCAAAAATGACACAAAAATGGCCCAACGATAGACCCAAAACCGACTCAAAAATTGACCCAAATATGGGCCCAAAAGGTCTCCGAAAATGGCCCCAAAAATGATTCTAAAGTGACCCAAAAATGGCCTCAAAAATAGCCCCAAAAATCACCCAAAAATTGCCTTAAAAGACGACCCAAAACTGACCCAAAAATGGCCCAAACAATGCCCTGACCTTGACAGAAAAATGGCTCAAAACAGTCAGCTAAATATAACCCAAAAATAGCGCAAAAATTACCCAAATATAGGCCAATAACGCCTCAAAATGATCCCAAAAATGACTCAAAAATGACTCAGAATTGGCCGGAAAATGATCCGAAAATTCCCCCTTAAATGACACAAAAAAAGGCCCAAAATAGCCCCAAAAAATGAGCCAAAAATCATTCGAAATTGGCCCAAAAAATGGCCCTAAAATGACTCAGAAATTGACCCAAATATGGGCCCAAAAATCACCCCGAAAATGACCCAGAAATGGCCCCAAATATAGACCCAGAAATGGCCCCAAATATAGACCCAAAAATGGCTCCAAAATGGCTCCAAAAATAGCTCCAAAATGGAGCCAGAAATGGCACGAAAAATGACCCAGAATTGGCCGGAAAATGATCCAAAAAATCCCCCTATAAATGACCCAAAAATAGGCCCAAAGTAGCCCCAAAAAATGACCCAAACTGGCCCAAAATGGCCCAACATATCGCCCCAAAAATGCCCCAAAAATTGACCAAAATATGGCCCTAAGCTATGACCCAAAATTGGCCGTAAAATAACCCAGAAATTCCCACTATTAATGACACAAATATAGGCCCAAAAGGTATCCGAAAATGGCCCCAAAAATGATTTGACCCAAAAATGGCCTCAAAAATTGACCCAAAAATCACCCAAAAATTGCCTTAAAAGACGACCAAAAAATTACCTAAAAATGGCCCAAAAAGAGCCAGAAAAATGGACTCAAACATGACTCAAAAAATGATACAAATATGGGCCCAAAATGGCCCCCAAAATGGCCCCAAACTTGACAGAAAAATGGCCCAAAATAATGACCTAAATATGGGCCAAAAATGACCCCAAAATGACCCCTAAATGGCTCAAAAATGACCCAAAACTAGCCTCAAAATGGCGACAAAAATGGCCCCAAAAATGACCCAGAATTGGCTGTAAAATAACCCAGAAATTCCTCCTATAAATGACACAAATATAGGCCCAAAATAGCCCCGTAAAATGACCCAAAAATGACACAAAAATGGCCCAAAGATAGACCCAAAAACGACTCAAAAATTGACCCAAATATGGGCCCAAAAGGTCTCCGAAAATGGCCCCAAAAATGATTCTAAAGTGACCCAAAATGGCCTCAAAAATAGCCCCAAAAATCACCCAAAAATTGCCTTAAAAGACGACCCAAAACTGACCCAAAAATGGCCCAAACAATGCCCTGACCTTGACAGAAAATAGGCTCAATACAGTCAGCTAAATATAACCCATAAATAGCGCAAAAATTACCCAAATATAGACCCAATAACGCCTCAAAATGATCCCAAAAATGACTCAAAAATGACTCAGAATTGGCCGGAAAATGATCCGAAAATTCCCCCTTAAATGACACAAAAAAAAGGCCCAAAATAGCCCCAAAAAATGACCCAAGAATGACCCAAACATGGCCCAAAAAATGGCCCCAAAAATGACTCAGAAATTGACCCAAATATGGGCCCAAAAATCACCCGGAAAATGACCCAGAAATGGCCCCAAATAGAGACCCAGAAATGGCCCCAGATATAGACCCAAAAATGGCTCCAAAATGGCCCCAAAAATAGCTCCAAAATGGAGCCAGAAATGGCATGAAAAATGACCCAGAATTGGCCGGAAAATGATCCAAAATATCCCCCTATAAATGACCCAAAACTAGGCCCAAAGTAGCCCCAAAAAATGACCCAAACTGACCCAAAATGGCCCAACATATCGCCCCAAAAATGCCCCAAAAATTGAACAAAATATGGCCCTAAACAATGACCCAAAATTGGCCGTAAAATAACCCAGAAATTCCCCCTATTAATGACACAAATATGACCCCAAAAGGTATCAGAAAATAGCTCCAAAAATGATTCCAAAATGGCCCAAAAATTGCCTCAAAAATAGCCCCAAAAATCACCCAAAAATTGCCTTAAAAGACGA
>JAVTVJ010002131.1:0-21183 GCA_034509425.1 Eopsaltria australis
CCCAATTTGAATTTTAAAGGTTGGAAAAAAGGCCTTGTTTCACTTACCCTGGTGGCTCCTACCACATCCACAGTCTCTTGACTCAGTTTACCTTTTAAAGTATTTAATACAGAATAGGTCGCCCCGGTGTCCACTAGAAATTCAACATCCTCACTTCCCAGCTTAACTATAACTGAAGGCTCCGCTGGGGGAGATGCCTTTGGTCACCGTCTACCATCATCCACAGCTAGTTTGGGAGCTGGGGGTGTCTTTTTGGTTCGTGCTGGACACTCATTTTTCCAGTGTCCCTTCTGCTTGCAAATGGCACATTGGTCCTCAGCTAGAGGAAAACGGAGTCCCCTCTTTGGTGAGTTGGATGACTTTCCCTTATTGTGGTTTTTCTTATGGTGGGGCTTATTCTGTTTGTCCTTGTCTACTGAATCCCTGTTCTGATATACCTGCCAGGCTATTTCCAACATTTTAATTATATCCAGTAACCCCCTTTTTTGCAGTTTTTTCCTTATATCATCTGTTGACTGGCCCATAAAAATGTAAGCCAGCTGGAACTTCTGATCAGGTGCATCGAGGTTCAGAGTTGTGTATTTCCGTGCAGCCTCTTTAAGCCTATTCAGAAACTCTGTAGGAGTCTCATTTGGATTTTGTTTGATCTCAAATAATTTAGAAAAATTCACTGCTTTAGGAAGGCCACATCTCAACCCATAAACCACCCATTTCTGAAACTGCTTTAATTTTGCCATTTGCTCAGGGACATTGGGATCCCAGCCAGGGTCAGAGAGTGGGTATATGTCATTAGGCATCCCTTGGAGAGTTCCAGCTGCAATTTGGGCCTGTATAGCATCTATGGCAGCTTTATTAACCATCTCCCTTTCTGTGCTATCTAGTAATTCATCCAGCATCACATTCAAGTCTCCCCAATCAGGGTTTTGAGCCCTTATAGCCCTCTCTACCCGTATGGTTACTTTCTCTGGGTTGTCACTATACTTTCCAACAGAGTCTTTCCACGTCTGCAGCTCTGCAAGAGAGAATGGTGTCTTTATATAAATCACTCCCTGGTTTCCCACAGCCTGTCTCAGAGGCACTTCTAGAGCAGGCCCTTCCCTTCCCCCTTCATCTCTTTTTGATCTCGTGCGCCCTGCAATTGGACTAGCAGCACTTATAGCTTCTTGGGCTATTTTTCCCCTCCTCCTGCCACCCTCCTCTTGGGAACCATCTGTATCCACATCATCCCATTCAGTTTTAATCCCAACACTGGCAGAGCGGCGGAGGGGGAATCCGGGATGGTCGTCTCTGTCCCCCCTTTTGGAAAAGTAGTTTGGATCAGGCACGTCCCACCCGCTTCTGGTCAGGGTAGCTTTGCCCCTCTCCCCGACGCTGGAAGAGTGGCTAAGCTGAGATCAAGGGTACCTCCACTCATCCCAGGCTCGGGCCAGGTCGGGTGGCAGGGGCCAGGTGGGCTCCATTCCCGGTCCGCGCCCATGCCAGGGGCAGTCAGGAGCCGGCAACCAGACAGCCCCCCCTCCACCCCTTCGCCCATCCCCCGTGTAGTCAGGGAGCGGGGTCCAATCGGCATCCGCTCCCGGTCTGTGCTGGCCCCACGGGCGGTCGGAGGGGGAGGGTCAGCTGGCCTCTGCCCACGCCCTATGCCCGCCCCCTGTGCGGTCAGGGGGAAGACGGCCAGCCTGCCCCCTCCCAGCCCCTTTCCCCGCCCCCAGAGTGGTCGGGAGGCGAGGGCCTGGCCGCCTCCCTGCCCACCCCACACCTATCCCCCGGATGGTCGGGGGGCCGGTCGGTCTTCACCCCTGTCCCCGGGTTCGGAGCGGGTGGGGGAGGAGGGGGTGGTGGGGGCTGTGGCACCGGCTGCGGTGGCGGCAGTGGAGCCAGCTGCAGAGCCAGCTGCGGGGCCGGCTGCAGCTGCAGCGGCAGTGGGGGTGGTGGTGGCACCGCTTGCGCGCCTCCGTCGCCCGCCCCCAACTGCACTGGCTGTAATGGCGGCAGTGGCAGAGGTGGCGACGCCCCACTGCCCGTACTCAAGACTGGGGCCACCACGTTGTCGTGGGTTGACCCTGGCTAGGTGCCAGGTGCCCACTCAGTCACTCTATCACTCCCTCTCCCACTGGGAGAGGGGAGAGAATAATATTGAAAAAGACTATCAGGGTAAGAAAAGGCAGTTTTATTACAGCAGAAAAATAGAGAAAGCAAGCAGAGATTTGCATGCACAAGAGCAGAGGGGAAAACAATCAGTCTCTACTTCCCATTAGCAGCGATGTCTGGACACTTTCTGGGAAGCAGGGATTCAGCATGTGTAATGGTTGCTCAAGAAGGCAAACATGGACCAGCCCTGAGTGCCTCCTCCTCCTCCTCTCTTCCTTCCCTTATATATCTGAGCTGATGTCATATGGTATGGAATATCCCTTTGGCTGACTGGGGTCAGCTGGCCTGCTGGTGTCCCCTCCCAGGATCTTGCCCACCCCATCCCCTTCAGTGGGGGAAGGAATGTCAGAGGGACAGCACTGCTTGGCAGTAGCCAAAACACTGCTCTGTTATCAACACCAGCTACCAAAGCAAAGTACAGCACTGTAAGGGCTGTGAGCTTTACCCCAGTCAGACCTAATACACGTGTCCATAATGTCTGTTTCTTCCATTCCATTAGTCACTAGCTGCCTTCTCCTCCTTTTCACGTTTCCTTTTCCTTTTACAACCATCTCCAAACAGCCTTTCTGCACCTCATACGCCTCTTCTCTATTCAGTAGTATGGTAAAGAGTTCTGTGTATTTTTACTTATCAGACCTGCACAGAGCTCGCAGTTCTCCCATTAGCTCTGTGACTATTTCATTTGCTAGTCTCCCAAAACGTGGCCACACCCTCTTTTCTCCTAATTTTAACGTCGGCCAGACCGGTGTACAGAGTCTTATCAGCTCCTGTGTGTCCGGGGGGGTCCTCTTCCCAGTTAAATATCGCCAGTTTTTCAATACCAGATCTAACGGAGATTCTCCGGGGACTTGCACATCCTCCGAAAAACTACACCCCTGTCCTGGGTTAGGCCAGAGGGGTCAAAATCTAGGAAGTGATCTGTGCTGCAGGAAGGAATATAACTTCCTTCCTGGGAGAGAGAGCCAATAATCAGGTAGTTTTAAGGATTGATAGGTAGGTGAACCAATTAAAAAGTTGATCCGCCTTTGGGGAAAAAACCATATATAAGCAGAGACTCTTTGAAGCTCTTCTTCTTTAGACCTGCTGCTGTGTAGAGAAGAGCATCTCTTACTTCTCTCGCTAGTAAGGCCCCAGCCCCCCCCCCACTCCTTCCAAGGAGGGGGGGGGGGGCGGGTGCTGAAGGGAGGTTTGGAGCGCCCGTGCCGCTGCAGCCGGGAATGGCGGAGGAAATCGGCTGGAATGTTCAGCAGATACAGCTCAGCCGGTGTGCCAGCTACACGAGACAGGGCCAGGCCCCTGCTCCGGGCCAGGCAAGGACTGGGCCGGTCTCCATCCAGCTCGGGCCAGGCCTTGCCCTGTCACCCCGGGCCCAGATGGCCCCAGCAGGCCGAGCCAGCTCCGCAGAGCCAGGCACAGAGACTCTGAGAGCTTCTGCCATCCAGCTCGGACCTGTTCAAACAGCCCGGCAAAGAGCACGTGATCGTCACGCTGCCGGAGAGACAGAGAGAGAGAGAGATTAACTCTGTCCATGCCTAGACTAAGCTTACAGACATCCATCCTTCCTCGCAGAGAGAGGAACGAGTGAGGACATCTACATAAATGCAGCACAGAGACTTTACAGTCAGTGAAGAAAGCAGAACTGATACCTACAGGGAGGTGCATGAGAAGTGCTTCAAGAGTGAAGCTGAAAATTCTTTTGGAGAACCATGGTTGGGGACTGAGCTAATAAATTCCCTATAATATATGAAGATAGAGTCCAAAAAGGGGGATGTGAGGTTCTTATTGCAGCCAATGAACTGAAACACCTGGGTAAAGACAAGTAGGTGTTGAAAAAGTACAGCCTGATGAGAAACTAGAACCAAGAGAGAGGAGAGGCTGTGACCCAGAGCCCTGGTCCTGGGGAGAATGCTAGAGAACCTGAGTTGTCAGGAGAACCTGTGTTGCTAAGCTCAGAAGAAGGGATTTTCTTTGTTGCTGCAATTGAACTGGGCATCCTTAAAACAGGTACCCTGTGGACTGTTCGTAACCCACCATAGTAGCTGTGGGAAGGCTACTGGTGTGGGAGGGATCCACCATTAAGCTGGACTTTGCTCTGGGCAGCGGCTGATGGTGAGGCAGAAGACCCATAAAAACTGTATTTTTCTTACAGAAAATCCATGGTGTAAGCAAAAGAAACTTCTCTCCCTAAATGAACTGGAACAAGAGCTATTTCTGAGGTGGTAAACTGACTAGAGGTCGAAGTGTTGTCTTTTGTATGTTGTCAGGGAGAATGAAATGGAGAGGTGGGGGAAGGAGGGGTGGTCTGAGGAGTCTGTTCTGGTTTTTCTTAGTTTTTTTTTCTTTCCCTTTGTCTTAGGTATATTAATAAAACTTCTTTGTACTTTATAAAGTTTGAGCCTGCTTTGCCTACTCCTAATCCTCATCTCACAGCAAACAATCAAGTAAATTTGGGTAAGTGTGCTGGCATTTAGCCACAAACCTAAATAGGCGAACTGGAACCACTACAACCCCATTTTGCTTATAAACAGAGAAATCGGCCAGGAAAAAAAACCGTCTCGCCCCGGCGACTTGCCTAGCCTGCAAACTACAATTACTAACTAGTGGTAACAGCTTAGAAACGAGCTTTAAACAGCAAAACTGCATGCACGAGAAAACTTCTTAAAGTTCTCTCAACCGAGACTTGAACCCGAGACTCCTGGCTTTGCAGTTTTCTGATCAGCGCCTTAAACCACTAAACCGCCTTGCAGTTGTGGTCCCATCCACCAACCTCCCATGGTTTAACCGGAGAGCATCCTCCCCTTACCACGATTTTGCAGGAAGGGGTTTATTTCCGCCCCTTTTAGGAGTCTCTCTGACCCCCCCTGCCCAATCTCCCAACCTCCCTCCTGGTGCTAGCACAATACCTAAACACGTCTTCCCCGCTTCCACTCACCTCTTCCATGCTTTCACACGCTGGGTCCTAGAGCCCGGTCACAACCTTGGACTGCCACCTGAGCCCCGTAGGGTGCCGGCAAAGGAGCTAGGCGAGATATTCTCAGCCCAAAACTGCAACTTTTCGGGGTCTCTATTGTCCCACCTGGGTCGCCAATGACTGATGCCTTTTTCTGGTCTTAGGAAATAAAGGCTCAGACACGGTTAGAGGGTTGGGGGTCGTTTACCTCGGTATTTTAATAGGATCCCATTCGATGGCTTCTGCTGTCCAGGTAGAACGCGTCGCAAAAAGCCCCGTCCCCCCCAATCGAGTATACAATTAAAGACTCTACACATTAGCATATCTACCAGGAGGGCCCAATAAGGGGCTTGGGTGGACTAATTTCTAGTTTACAAAATCTGTCCTACTAGGAGACCTTGAGGGCTTACGAAAACAGGGTGTTTGGTCTTCTAACTCTACGTAGTTTCAGGGGTGTTTAGTCTACCGGCCTACTAAACACCATGAAACCGGGTTAAACTATCACCTAAAGCATCACAAGTATGCATGCTAATACTTGTGAATATAGGGAACAGTGTAAGAAGTATTTACAAGAAAAGCAGAAAAATACTTCAGGCATCAAAGGGACAAAGGAACTATTTTTGCAATTTGCAGAAAGGATTTCAGCAGCCCTGGAGAAACAAGTTGAGGATGAACAGTTAAGGCAGATATTGTGTAAACAGTTAGCTCGGGAAAATGCAAATGAGGATTGTAGAAAGGTGATTTATACCCTTCCAGGGGATCCTTCATTAACAGATATGGTTACAGCTTGTGCTAAGGTTGGGTCTGTGGAACATAAAATGACTGCTTTAGCAGCCGTTTTACGACCACCTCTGAAATGCTATGCATGCGGACAGCAAGGGCATTTGAAAACTGATTGTAAACAGAAACAAACAGGGAAAAATCAAAAAGGAATTGGAAATACAGGAGTTTTCTCTTGTCAACGATGTGGGAAACCTGGTCATTTTGCAAAACAATGTAAATCCAAGTATCATGTAAATGGTCAATTTTTAGGAAACTTGGGTAACAGGAAGCAGAGTCTGAAGCGGGGGGGGGGCTCTCAGACACAATCCCCTCCGCAGGGAATGCTGCCAACTCATGACATGCTGCCAATGCAGATTTACACGGCTCACCCCCCCCCCCCTCCCGGGGGCCAGCGTAGGCCCCCTGTTACTCTGCAGCCTGGAGGACAGGAACGATGAGAAGCCTTTGACTGAAAACTGCTTGAGAAAGCCACGCATCTCTGTGAATTACTAATAGGAATTGTATTACTAGACAAAAATGGATAACTGAATTTTAATCTGTTTTCCAGTTTTTCTTGTTTTTACTTTATGTTAATGAGTGTTGAGTTCTATATCTACAGCTGAACCTTGAAGTACAGTGACCCCGGAGACAATACCACAAACCTGCATCCCTGCTCGAAGAAGGGATGGATCTGTGTACTTGCAGCTTGTAACGCTGTCTTTGGAACTCTCCCAAACTGTCACTCCTGATGTATTCATAACTCTGGATGGCCCCTGATGTATTAATAACTATAAATATGTTGTTAAAGTTTAAATGCTATTAGATTTATTAAGTTCTGTTAACGTTAAGTATTACAACTAGATTCTGTGAAAGTTGACTGCAGTTATGCATAACTATCTGTGTTATAGGAAAGATTAGGTTAAAATTACGTATGTACAGTGATACATATGCATTCTTTTAATTATCGTGTTCATGGTACCATGGTCTTCTTAGTTAAAGGTAGTTGACAACGTCTGCTACTTGACAGTCTGCACAACCTGTATTATGTTTATATAACTGTCTCCATGATTCATTCCGGTTTAAGTAACCTTCCTAGTTGCTGTTTCTAACAGCTTTCTCATAAGATCTGTGTTAGGGAAGTCCCTCCGGTTGGGGTCCCGGCTCTGGCCAAGCCTGGACTCTCCCTGGTTGGACATCTACCAACAGACCCAGGTGTTTCTGCATCCAAATCATACTTAAGTCAGATTTTATTTAATAATTTTAGTTTATATGAGCTGCACCCCTTTTGGGGTGGACTTGGGGACCTCGTCCAGGAGGGATTCCTTGGCCCTCACTGAAACAAGGTGCCAGCTGTCACAGACCCTGACTGTTGGTATAGTATTCCACAATTCCATAATGTATTACTCTGCTTGACAACCTTCACAAATAAAGTAATCAAGACAGATTTTCTAAACTATTAGGTCATGAAGAATCACAAAATAATGTAGATCACTTAGAAGGTTTATCACATGGGTGTTAAAAGTATTCCTATGTCTAACTATGTGTGTGTCTTACTTATTACACTACTTGTGACAGGTGGCTGGTAAGGCCATAGACAAACTTACGTTGATTAAAACAAAAAGGGGGAATGATAGGGGAACTCCCACAAAGCAGACTGCAAAAAGCTTTGTATACAATCAATCATCTCACAGTGCCTTCTGATTCTAATATTCCTATATTTTTGAAGCATTTTCTTTCTTTGCAGTCAGACAGAACAGTGAGTCTCCCTCGAGGAAAGGTGTGGGTCAGAGATTTGATTACCAACAAGTGGGAGGGTCCATGGGACCTCATCACTTGGGGGTGTAGATATGCTTGTGTCTCCACAGATACTGGAGCCTGTTGGGTGCCGGCACGGTGTGTGAGGCCGGACTTACAGTGACCTCGCCCCCAGGACAGTGATGAATCGCCTGAACCTTGGATGTTAATGATTGCTATCATTAGGTTTTGCATAGGGGAAGGAAAGGTCATGTTGCCTCCTCTGCCTCCTATGCCTGAGAATGTATAGATAACATTAGTTCATGCTTTAAATCAATCTTCTATGTGTGTTTCACTTGCAACTCCACAATCTCCTTTTAAACATGCTTATTTTGAAGGAATGTGCTGTATGAATTTGTCAGACAATTCAAAGTCTATCTTTGCAAATATTCAAGAGCTGCAGTATGGAGTGCAAAAGTTGAGAAAAACTTAGTGGGTTTGATACATGGTTTAGTGGCTGGGGCATCATGGGATGGTTCAAAGATCTGTAGAAAATGGGAAGTGTCATCTTGTTTGTTGTATTTTTGTTTTTACTATTGGTGCCGTGTTTGTTGTTATTTCTGCAAAAGGCCCTGCAGAGATCGATAAACACTGCTTTCTTAGTAGTAAAACAAAAAGGGGGAATTGTGGGGATGGATGAGGCTAACAGCAGGCCTGAAAGCCTCTCGGACATGGACTTAGAAGCGATCAGAGTTTACCTGTGAGAAAGCGCCGTGAGACAGTGATGGTATGAACACCTGCAGCCACAGTGAACGACAGCCAAGAAGATAATCAAGGGGGATGTTTTGCACCTGAACAAGAGATGGCCTTGCTGAGGAGCATCAGGAATGTGGCGGAGGACTTATAGTGCATAGTTAACCGCTTGTGTAGCTTGTTAGGACGTGCTGGCAAAAGGTCTTGTTATGTAGACAGCTTTGGTGTTGTTTCTCATGTAGCCAATAATAGCATATCACAGCAGCTGGGGAAAAGGGTATAAAGATGCTAGCACTGACTAATATAGTAGTTCTTCTTTGTCCTTGGACTGCACGCGTGTCATGTGTCCGTCTCTACTGCGACAGCATTAATCATCAATGCAATTACTGGAAGGATCAAAACCTAAAAAATGTTTCCTTTCACAATTATAGTCTTAACAGAACAGCACAGCACAAACCTGTAAGGGAAGCACACACATTTTGCTTCAAATAACAATGGATTTTCCAAGTGGCTACCATACCCTGCAGGTTCCTTTCCTAAGACAACATTCACTGTGGGTAAATTCCTGTTCACAGATGGGTCCTTGCACAAGGAATCTCATATTTTAAAATTGGGTCTTGGTCCTCCAGTAAGATTTCTGCACTGAATCTCCCTGTGTTCACACCAAGCCCTGCTAAAGCTTGTGGTGCTTACAAGGACAGCAAACTTTGTATTAGCTGGTATTACAGACCAGAACCAAATGGAGGATACAATTTTAAATTCTACTTTAGCAAAACCTTTATAGCAAACTAAATTAATTAATAAGGTTTGGAAAGTCTACAGCAAATAGGAAATCTGTGTTTTATGATTTTTCTTTTTCTCTGAAAAAAGCCTTTGGGTAGAAATAACTTTTTACAAATTTTTATGAAAGGAGAAATCTGAAAATCTGTTTTTTTAATATTTGTTTTTCATTATTTTGAAAATATGTTGCTTTATTAAATGCCAAAACTGGGGAAAATTTAAAAAATAAAGTAAAAAATCCAAATGAAATATTTCTAACAAAATTTTATGCATATGTTAATTTGTTTTCATTCTTTTCTTTCAGTGGTGTGATCAATGAACTTTAGCTCTAGGTCAGTATACAACAGTGTTTTGGGGTGTCACGATCCGCTCGTAGGAGCGGGGGTCGTGATGGTTCGTTACTTTGAATCTCAGAGTGCAAAAGAAAACAGGGACAAGTATTTTTGCTTAAATCAAAATCAAAAAGCACTTTATTGAGTGCCAACAACACGCTTATGCGATAGAGGAGAGAGAGAGAGAAGAAAGAAAGAAAGGGGAACGGGGGGGCATAGCTACCACGGCACGACGAAGTCCTCGTTGTCCGGATCCGATGGATTCGTCTCGTCCGTAGGGAGTACTCGTAGGGGTACTTTTTGAGAGTCTCTTTATAGTCTTTTCGAAAGCAGGGGGCAGGTAACCAAGAGATGAGGCAATCCCTCCAGAGACAAGGGGCAAGCAGCCAGCAGGTGGGGAAATAGGGCCCATTGTTTTAGGGTACAGGTACAGCGGTACTAGACAGATTGTTCTTGTGCAGTCCTTTCCGCCCCGTTAGCCGAGCGGCACGGTTCTCTGCGGCACAGCTCTGCAGCACAGCTCTGCAGTACACCTGGGCACCTGGCAGGCATCCCACCAAGATCTGGCTGGACTTCATTGTGCAAAAGTCCTTTTCCCCCTCTTAGGGTCTCTGGGTTTTCGGCCTCTGCTTCTGTCGATGTTCGTGAGGCAGACAAGGGATTTCCGTCCAGACTCTTACATGGGGGTTAGTAATTCTTTTGTTTAGGCAATGAACTAGGAAAAAAAAATGAAATTAAAGAAGTTATTTTCAATTCTACTACTCTACTGCCAACCATAAAATCTTTTCTTTGAAAAGCTACCAGCTTGGCAACTATATTTCCAATACAAAACTAAGAAAACCAGAAAGCAATAACAGTAGTCTATCTACCTTTCCCGTTTCACCATGAAAAATGTACTTCTCTATGCAAAAGTTCTCTAGATCAAGTTTGAAATGACACAAACACACGTTTCTTACTTTTCTATGAGAGTGTATGCATGTACAGCTTTCTCCATCTGTCATTTCTGTTTTACATAGTCTTGATATTTATGTTTCAACAAACCAAATGGCAAAATATCTATTATTCAAACATAATATTGGATTTTGTAATTTCCTAAAAGGTTGAGTGCATTTAAGCAGATACCATATTTGAGCTTTCCATACGCAATGAAACACAATAGGAGATCATGAATTCAGAAGAAAGGCAGGCACACTCATGATGTGATATTAAAACATAAAAAAACCCCATTAATTCCTTATTGCACTTTGTTTCTGTTAGTCAAAGAAAAGAGATCATGAGAATATTTAGTATTGAAAAAGTGTTTCTTTCAGAGCAGGAAGATTTCTTCAGCAATATGAATATTAACCACTAATTCTACCTTTGAAACAAGCATTTTTCATAATAAACCAACAAATCAGGGTGACAATGAACAACATATACTGTGCTTGGTTTTTATGATGTTCTCTTAAACATATACACACAGGCACACAAGTCTGTTACAGAATGCTTTACTGAGATCCCTGAAAGCTACAAAGTGCTTGACCTGTCCTGGACCAGGATCTAAGAAGAGGATAGGCCACTAAAGAACTGGTGTTCAAGAATAGCTGATGAACACACACCACTGGCTAGTAGCTGCAATTATTTACACTAGCAGCTGGGGAAAGGTTGCAGAGAGATTCACACTTCCCAGTTATAATCCTCTGATGTAGTTCAGAATTATGGCAGCCAGACAAGGGCAACCTTTGTGCCATTCCTTGTAACTGCCTAATGCAACCAGTTTCACCTAAAGGGGGTGAAATGTGGAAGTCCACTTTAAAGAGAATGGAAAAGAATGTGTCCAGATCTCTCTTTTCTTGAGTAAACTGGCCAGAAATTCCCAGGATGAACACATCAAAATAAGGAGAAATGGCAATTTGTACAATGGTTTTCTAGGTAATTGAGTAAATTTCAAAACAGAGTGAATACAGTCATTTTCCATGTCACTCTGTCTGCCAAACTCACACTAATTCTTGAATGCAATTTTAGAGAGGTAAAATGCCGCGATCGCTGGTATTTGGGCGTGGACAGCTAGCCCCAGGGTCTCTGGCTAGCGACCCGTCAGCGTCTGCAGCCAGCGTCCCTGACCGCCGGAGCGCCTGTCCGCTGCCGCAAGAATCTGTGCGTTCCCAGCCGCAGGTAGCTCTTAGAGAGCAAGCTATCTCTATAGAGGCCGGAGGGATAGGGAGGGATCTTCTGGCTAGAGTAATAGAGACGCAGAGGCATGGGGTCCAACTGCGCTCTGGGCGTCTAGGATCAGAAGACCCCGAAGAGCTCAGTGCACAGACTTTTACTGTGAGGACACCATCCAACCATCAAACACCAAGAGGGAGGAACCAGGGAGGGACCAGGGGACTAGGACCAACGGGGTATAGAGAGGGGAGGAGAGGGGGCAACAGACAACCAAGGGGTACAATCAACTACCGAATGGAACAGGACTTTCTAGAACACAAGAATGATTGGCGGGACAGTGGCAGGTGCTTAAACTAATGGAGGAAAAGGGAACCACCCCTGAGAAACTCAGCCCCCTTGCGGGGCAAAACCACCGGTGTCTCCTCCCCAGGGTGATGCCGTTTGGTTTCTGCCTTTTTTCTTTTATATGTTCTCTGTACTCTTTGCACATATATTTGTAACTCTGTAGCCTACTGTATTAATAGCTAGTTTTTCCAGTACTTTTCCATGGCCTTTCCCTAAGCAGAAAGACAAAACAAATTCCAGAGCTCCAAGCCCCAGGGGGTGCAAGGCCCTGTCCTATCTCGGTTCTTCCTGGGAACCAAGGCCGAGAACAACTCTGAGGTACATTTTCATAAACAAAGTACAGCCGGTGCTGAGAGGGGGGCTCCAGAGAAGGGGCTGGACCTGGGGGGGAATTGAATCACCACTTGTTCTCCTAATTGGTGCTTTTAATCAATTATGCTAATTTCCTAAAAGCTATAAATATGTACTCACCCCTGGAGGGGAGGGGCTTTTATGGACACCTTTCCATAACTGCTCCTGAAGACCTTAAAATAAAGATCCCCTTTTATATTACCTCCTTGCTAAAATGATCTGGAGTTTCTTTTCCAGGCTGGGGGAAAAGGCAACAGTTATTTGGCACACCCAGAAGGGACACGAGAACCTGGTACCCTTCCTCTGGACCGAAAACATCCTGCAAGGAATTCCTTCCTGACAGCAATCTAAAGAATTCCCTGCCACGGGCCTGAGGTCGAGACACCATGGTTCCAAGATCCCACAGGAGGTAGTATAAAGGTGGTTCTTTTCGTTTTGTAGTGTGTAGTTTGTATGTGTGTGTATTGTTTATGTATTGTGTATCTGTTTAAAGTCAGTAATTGTTAGCGATCCCAGGACAACCTGGCGTGGTGGTGAGAGAATTTGCTTTTGAAATCGTTTCTCCAAGTTTTTCCTGTCGCCGATTTTCCAACCTGCCCCAGAGATCGGCTGGTGGGGAGGAGGCGGGTGTGTGATCTCGGCTGAGATTGCTCACTGGTGGAGAAAAGCAAATCACAGTGCGAAAGTTTATTTCATGTTTAGCACACGCGGGTTTTGAATTGAAAGCTGGCCTGGAGACCTCTGGGCATGGAGCAGCCGGGGGAGGCCTGGTCTGCTTCTTGGTAGGAGGCGGGGGATGGGCCCCGCTTCCTACAGGTTTGTGGAGCGGCTGGGTGCCCAGCCTGCTCCTTGGTGGGAGGCTGGGGAGAGATTCCCACTTCCTACAGGTTTGTGGAGCGGCTGGGTGCCCAGCCTGCTTCTTGGTGGGAGGCTGGGGAGAGATTCCCACTTCCTACAGGTTTGTGGAGCGGCTGGGTGCCCAGCCTGCTCCTTAGTGGGAGGGGAGGGAGAGATCCTCGCTTCCAGCAAGGTTTGTGGAGCGGCCGAGAAAGCTCGGTTCGCACCATTGTAAGGGAAGGGGGAGAAGCCCCCACTTTCTATGTTCCATCTGTAAAAAGTTTTTTCCAAGATTTTAAGGCAAGGGCGACTCCCGGACTCCCGGGACGGCTCCGCGAGCAGGGCGGTCACTCCCCCGTGACAGAAGCGGGGCACCAGCCGCTCTGAGAGGGGCGGAGGTGATTCCTGCCATTGCCCTGGTGACGGCCGGGGGATGCGCGGGGGAGCGGTCTCAGGAAGCGAACCGGGACCGGGGCCGCCGCTGCGCTGCTTTGGCCCTGCTCCGGCGGAGGGGGGGCCGCCGCTGCTCAGCCACGGCCCGGCTCGCCCGCCGCGCCTGGGCCCTGCCCGCACCGGCCCGGAGCGGGCCGGGAGTGTGAGATCTAAGGGAAGGAACGGCCCTATCGCACTTTCCACAGTAACGAGTTTTATTTTAGAGACACCCGAGAGCCGCTGTGAGCAGCAGCACGGGCCGAGCACGGGCGAGCCGGGGGTGCCCCTGGGCGGGGATGCCTGCATGCCGCGCCTGTCCCCGGCCGTGCGAGGGCAGTGAGCGCTCTTTGTCTGCTCTGGTAGGCACTCAAAAGGGAAACACCGAGCCCGAAGAACAAGAAGCCGTTTTTAGGCTCCCTTAAAGCATGCTATAAGTAAGCAAAGTCCTGTGTTAACAAATATCTTAGGATGGTTTACTGAGTTAAATTTGAAAAAGACCTACTCCTGTATCCCTGTGAGTAAAAAAGACCAAAGACTCTTTACTATTATGTAAAATAATCCTGAAACTGGAGAACTAGGGCAGTCAGCAACTGAAAATTGCTGCATCCAACCAGCAGCCAAGAATTGATACATCCAACAGTTGCGTGCAACCCACTGTAAGTTTGTTCTGTGAACATGGAGGACATGGACCCTATGCCATGCTACTGAAACTAGATAATGTTATTCTGAAAACGTTTGCTGTCAATCCTAGTATGTCTGTTCCCAGCACTAACTGATAATGTATCTAAGTTTGACTGTTTGCAGACCATGGAAGAAGCCTATTCCAGCAGAGCAGACCTGAAGGATGTGCCAGCCTGGGAGCTGTATGCAGATGAGAGCAGCTTCATGCGAGACGGCAAACAAAAGACAGGTTATGCAGTGACAACCACGAACCAGGTAACCATGAGAAAAGTGTTGCCATCAAATGTACCATCACAAAAAGCTGAACTGATTATATCAATGAAAGATCTAGAACTGAGCAAAGTCATGTGGAAGGAAGGAAAGAAGGAAGACTAGCAACTATTCAAGCCTGGAGACTGAGTCTATGTTGAATGGAGGGACAGTAACCTTACGAGCTGAGTAGAAAGGGTAATTCCAAGTCCTGACTACTCTCACCAAATCCAAAACTGCTGGCAGAGAGCCTTGAATTCACTGCTCCAGAGTTAAGAAGACGTCTGCTCCATAGACAACCAGAAAACAGAGACTGATACAAATTGGGATGATATGATTTAAACTGTTCTTTTGTACCTCTTATCTGTACAGTTGGTAACCATGATTCAAATTTAGTCCTAAAATTTGCATGTAACTCTAGTCCAAAATGTATCCAAAAGCTCTTCATAAGGACAACTTGTCAAAGTGGTATAAGATATGAGAATCTGGCCTGGTAAGTTTTGCCCCAAGATAAAGATTGGGCCTGTGCCCATGGGGCTGTGATTCCAAATGTAATGTTTAATCATATTAAGGGCTGTTGACAAAACAAAATCGCTCTTAATTTCCTACTAGCCACAAAATCATTAATACTGGTTGTTGTTCTTATGCACATCCGAGTGAAAAATTTTTTTAGAAATTTGGTTGAAATTTGAAAGCAAACTCAAATTCTACACCAAGTAACTCTCAGAAAAGCCTACTGAACCTTGAATATCTTCAGTACACTCACTTCATGGTTACCAAACTGAACCTAGATAAAAGAAATGTTCATAGTAGCTGTAGTTATAATTGGCATCTGTATAACAACTAGTGGGATAGCCAGTTGTATAAACCAGAGGTATGGTTAAATGCAGAGTAGAGACTAGACAAGATAGAGTCTTGTTAGTCTCTAAAAAAGGGGGGAATGATGCCGTTTGGTTTCTGCCTTTTTTCTATGTTCTCTGTACTCTTTGCACATATATTTGTAGCTCTGTAGCCTATTGTATTAATAGCTAGTTTTTCCAGTACTTTTCCATGGCCTTTCCCTAAGCAGAAAGACAAAACAAATTCCAGAGCTCCAAGCCCCAGGGGGTACAAGGCCCTGTCCTATCTTGGTTCTTCCTGGGAACCAAGGCAGAGAACAACTCTGAGGTACATTTTCATAAACAAAATAGAGCCAGTGCTGAGAGGGGGGCTCCAGAGAAGGGGCTGGACCTGGGGGGGGAATTGAATCACCACTTGTCCTCCTAATTGGTGCTTTTAATCAATTATGCTAATTTCCTAAAAGCTATAAATATGTCCTCACCCCTGGAGGGGGTGGGCTTTTATGGACACCTTTCCATAACTGCTCCTAAAGACCTTAAAAATAAAGATCCCCTTTTATATTACCTCCTTGCTAAAATGATCTCGAGTTTCTTTTCCAGGCTGGGGGAAAAGGCAACAAGGGGAGACTTTAAACTTGGGCACCTTTATTCCACAGCTTCTCAGGGGGGACCGAGACCTTCGGGACCTCAAGCACCACCACAGTAAAAAGACTAAAGATAAGCAGTTTTTATAATTTCATGAAAACTAGCAAATGGCTGGAGAAGAAACACCCTACTATTATTCATTGTGAAGGAAGCTAATGAGATCACCCTTCCTTAGACATCAGACCGGCGGGGAATCAGACATCAAAAGTTATGCTGCAGGGTGCTATCCTTTTTTTTAAAGCTTTCCATGTTACATTATCTTCTGCCCTAATTGCTATAACTGGAGGATGAAATAGAAGAGTACAGTAAGGGGTTTGGAAGGACTGATGTCCCATCTAGACATTTCCATTCAGTTTAAAAGATAATTAAATGATTAAACTCACTGTGAATTATATGACTGGTTTGCAGAGGATAATGAGAGCAGAGCAGAAGCTGCAAATGGGCTTCAACCATTACAAAATTTTCATTGATTTTCTGGATCTTTAGCTTAAAAAGTGGTGTGAAGTTGTTTCTTCTTACAGAGCAGTATTTATATAAATGTGTTTACTGTCTAGTGTTTCACACTTCTGTTTTCTATTGCTTTAATTAGATTGAACAGGTTTTTGTTTTGATTTTTCTTATTCACACGAATATAAAGTATCTACACTGTAACTGCTGTATTCTTGAGGCTGTTTTATGTTGTATCATATAGCAATCCTTTTAAATGACTGGGCAATGCTACATACAAATCTGGTAGGAAACTAAATATCTGACATTGTGAAGATTTGGTTTCTTATGATCTTGCTTTAAAAATGTTATAATTCAAATTAGATGTTTTCTTGCTATTTGATTTATGAATGATGAAACTACAGCAAAATAATGTCTTTAATTGGTAAACAAAGCTATGGCCTCCTATGAAGCAAGTATTACTTCATTGAAGCATACTTCTTTTAACTTGGACAGCAATAATTTTGTGCAAGCTGTCAGACTTTTTTAGCAGCATAACTTATAACTGAATAGCCTGTGCCGAAAACTTCCCTCAACGTGAAGTATTGCTAATCAAGCAATAAAATATTTGTTTAATTTTGTGATGAAGCTAAATAATTAATAAATCTAACATCTCACTATGACAATTATCTTTTGGGACTATGTAGAGCATAATGACACTAAGTTTAGGACAGTTTTCAGTGGAATATCTTGATTTTATGACTGCTAGGACCAGATGACATCCAGTAATACCATGACATCAAGTCTAACTAAATGCTTCTCAGGATCTGTAAACTGTCCACTCTACTCCAGGCTAATAAGACTGTCGTGAAAAAAATGATAGCTTTTCTGATTTGTATTTTTTTATTCTTTTTTTCAGTTTTATTTTAAAGATAATTTAATGCAAAAAACCCCATGAGTAATGTTTCATTTTTGTTGACAAGATATTTCATCCTTTCTCCCTCTTGGAAACTTGGACTCAACATTCACCACAGCAATGCCACCAGGAACACTACAAAAAAATTATTTCCTCCCTGAGCTGGAGGAGTAGCTTGCTATAAATGACTGCTGTCTTATTGCTGTTTATGTAATTAGAAAGCAATCATTAACATGAAATAAGGTTTCCATTTCCTGTTCTGAACTGTGGTGATGCCATTTGGTTTCTGCCTTTTTTCTTTTATATGTTCTCTGTACTCTTTGCACATATATTTGTAGCTCTGTAGCCTATTGTATTAATAGCTAGTTTTTCCAGTACTTTTCCATGGCCTTTCCCTAAGCAGAAAGACAAAACAAATTCCAGAGCTCCAAGCCCCGGGGGGTACAAGGCCCTGTCCTATCTCGGTTCTTCCTGGGAACCAAGGCCGAGAACAACTCTGAGGTACATTTTCATAAACAAAGTACAGCCGGTGCTGAGAGGGGGCTCCAGAGAAGGGGCTGGACCTGGGGGGGGAATTGAATCAGCACTTGTTCTCCTTATTGGTGCTTTTAATCAATTATGCTAATTTCCTAAAAGCTATAAATATGTACTCACCCCTGGAGGGGGTGGGCTTTTATGGACACCTTTCCATAACTGCTCCTAAAGACCTTAAAAATAAAGATCCCCTTTTATATTACCTCCTTGCTAAAATGATCTCGAGTTTCTTTTCCAGGCTGGGGGAAAAGGCAACAGTGGTACAGGGGCTAATAGCAATTACTGGCATAAAAGGTGCCCCTACAGGCAGCTCTCCAGATGTTCTCAGTTTTGAAGAGTTACCAACTTCATGCCAGTCTGCCTGACCTCAGGCTTCTTTCTTTGTTAAAAGCTGGTTGGACTAAGGAAGTGATTTATAATGCAAGATAATAACTTTATTCAATCTACTAACTTCTGAAAAATGTTCTATATTCATCTGTGCCAGTGAATGACACATTGTTTCTATTAACTATATTTTTGCACATATTCATCTCTTTCATATAGGATTCCTATAAAGCTGCTGAAACTTGAAATTATGGAAGTTTTGCTGGAACAGAAACCAGTTATTAAAAATGGGAAGGATACAATTGCAGTCACTCTCAGTCAGAGCTGTAATACCCCTCTCTGGGCACCTTCCACGTAAGGTATTGAAGGGCAGAGCCAACCTAGTAACAAAACAGTTTAGAAAGGATCCACAGTATAAGAGAGATGGGACTAATTAGGCAAGGAGCCATTGATCGTTGTGAGGTTTTTGCAGGAGCAGAGGAAGGTGGCTGGCATCCAAACCCTACATTTCCTGGAATACAAAGAAAAAAACAGTATCTAAAATTGTAAGGTTTGGATGTAGATTGAAAGATTGCCATGTTGTAAGTATGTTATAGAGAACAAAAATAAAAAAGACAGTTAAGTCAAGAACTGTGAAGTAAAAAAAAAATGATTTTTTTTTTTTATTTTGTTTGCAGAGTGAAACAGGAGTATTTGATGACACTGAAGATTCTGCATGTGCTTTGGAATGTGGATATGGAGACACAGAGTAAGTCTGGCAAGAGGCATCTTTGTCAAAGACTTCCCAAAGTGCTTCAGTGCAACCAGGAGTATGAACTGTAGCCATTAATTAGTTTTCTGCATGAATTCACTCTTAGCCTCTCTTTCTAAGCATGTGACCTTAAAGACACTTAAAGTCCAGGGTAGTTTCTTTTTGACTTAGCAGACTGGCTCAGGCTTTAAGTCTCAGGACCATTCTGCCTAAATGCAAAGTATCCTGATGCAAAGACTCATAACTTAAGGACCACAGTCATCCCAGACTGCCTTTTATAGTCAATGGATACCTGCCTATACACACTGAGATTGTAGGTAGGATAGATTGTTTTCTGGAGTTGTTTCTCCCTCTATTGACTCCAAGAACTCAGAGAAAGTAGGCTCCTAATTAGGTAGCACAGGTGTTTAAAGCTAAATTGGTTGAAATTTGGTCTCATTATACAGACAAAAGAGTTAATTGTTTGAAGATACTATATGAGACAAAACATGAATTCAAAATGAGAAATATGTATTTATATAAAGTAAAATTTACAAGTTACTTACCATTTCACTGATGGGTACAATATCACTAATCTGAAGAGGAATTCCCAAAGCTTAATATGACTAATACATAGTTTAACAGAATTAATGTTTTAATACATCAAGAAAAACCTATATAATGACTAAATCAGTATTTGTTGGTTTAGAGATGATAAAGTACATATATTTGAGATCAAATCAGTCCCTTCTTTGGAAGAGTGTAAGGTTTTCTTGAGATGATTCCAAGTATTGACGTAGCCACACATTAAGAGAAAAAGAAGCTACTATGCTGACAGCTCTGCCTTCATGTTCCATCCTGTAAACCCGTAACAAATACATTAAAAAATCCTTTTCCACAGAACTAAGGGTCTTTTTTAGGTTAATGGTGGCTATACTACCTCTCAGGTTGACTTCAGAATTTAAAAGAAATGGTATATATGGTGAACTTCCCCCCACAGTATGTCTTAATCCCTGACCAGTTAGAGGTCGTTTGCCGCGGTCGCCGGTGTCCGGGCGTGGACAGCTAGCCCCAGGGTCTTTGGCTAGCGACCCGTCGGCGGCTGCAGCCAGCGTCCCTGACCGCCGGAGCGCCGGTTCACTGCCGCAGGAATCTGTGCGTTCCCAGCCGCAGGTAGCTCTTAGAGAGCAAGCTATCTCTATAGAGGCCGGAGAGTATGGGAGGGATCTTCTGGCTAGAGTAATAGAGACGCAGAGGCATGGGGTCCAACTGCGCTCTGGGCGTCTAGGATCAGAAGACCCCGAAGAGCTCAGTGCACAGACTTTTATTGTGAGGACACCATCCAACCATCAAACACCAAGAGGGAGGAACCAGGGAGGGACCAGGGGACCAGAACCAACGGGGGACAGAGAGGGGAGGAGAGGGGGCAACAGACAACCAAGGGGTACAATCAACTACCGAATGGAACAGGACTTTCTAGAACACAAGAATGATTGGCAGGACAGTGGCAGGTGCTTAAACTAATGGAGGAAAAGGGAACCACCCCTGAGAAACTCAGCCCCCTTGCGGGGCAAAACCACCGGTGTCTCCTCCCCAGGGGAGACTTTAAACTTGGGCACCTTTATTCCACAGCTTCTCAGGGGAAACCGAGCCCTTCGGGGCTTCAAGCACCGCCACATCTCCCCCTTCTTTTTTACTTAAAGAAAGGGTCTTACTCACAAAAGAAATTATAAAATTTTTAAAACATCTTAAAAAACTTAAAACTATGAAAATGATAAGAAAAGTCCATAACAAAGTCTGTAAAACTTGGCTGACCCAGCCAGAAATTCCCTATCCATGAAATAAATTGTCCAGCCAGTCCTTGTTTTCTTCACGGAGTTGGTGGAGCTGGTCCTGCATTTGTTGGATGGTTTGGTGGATGCTCTGGGCGTGTGAGGAGAGGTTGAAGCAGCAGAGTCCCTCGAACTCCTCACACCCGTGGCCATGCGCAAGAAGTAGAAAGTCGATGGCAGCCCGGTTTTGCAGCGTTGCTTGCCTGGTTGTCTCCTCGTCTGCAAGGAGGTCCGGTAGCGCTTTGGATGTTAAATTGACCTGTTTGCCTACCCAACACTCAAGGTGAGAAAGCTCACCGAGGGCTTTCGCTGCCGCCACCCAAGGGAGAAATATCGAGGCAGCTACCGTCTTCGAGAAGGACCAGGAGGTGACACTGCTATCACAATTTGAGTCTAATTCATGGGTGGCACGTTTTTGACGGGCCTGATTTG